>VZRE01004340.1:198606-239661 GCA_013396775.1 Cephalopterus ornatus | reverse complement strand
GGGCGCTGCCCTTCCCGCTGCGCCTGCAGCCAGGGCGCGCTGCGCTGCCCACCGCCGCCGCAGGGGGCGCCGCCCGCGCCCGCCCGCGCGTAAGTACCGCGGGACACGGGGTGGGGGGACCGGGAGGGGCAGCGGTGCCTTCCTCGCCGGGCCTGCGGGATGCTTGGAGCATCCCTCACCCCGCGGAGGTGGGGAGGTTGGGTGGGCAGCTTGGGGCTGAAGTTTTCAGACTTTCAAGCGAAACCCCGACGCGGAGTTTGGTTTTTCCCCGAGGAAGGAGATGCGCGTCCTCTCGGGACCTTTTCTCAGTGGGCAAAATGTCTCGCTCTCCACTGGCCTCAGTGACAGAGGGAAGGGGTACGGGTATCAGGGCTTTCTGTGTTCTCCCGCTGTGGCAGGAGACATAAGCTGCCTTTCCTATTCCAAAATCAGCGCCTTATAGTGGCATGGTTACCTTTAAAGAAACCTGATTAAAAGGTTGAGATATGGTCTTAAACCTTCTGTCAGTTCTGGGGTTTGTTTTTTCTTTCACAAATCTGTTGGACTTCTTGCAACTTCTTCTCCCAAAGTTTGTGCAATTGATTGTCCTGCCTATACTGAACCATGAAAATCCTCCTCACTGTGCTCATTGCCTCTTTTTGAGGTTCAGCTCATTGACAAGTTATTGACTAATTTCTTTTCCCTCTCTATTAGTTAAAAAGCTGCTTGTGAGTTTTGACAGCTGTTTGGATCTCTGTAGGGTGAATATCTTTCTGCCTAATTCTTCTCTGGGAATTAGTATTACATTATAACATCAAGGAATCACGGGCATTCCCTTTCCCCGCTCCCACACCATACTCCAAGCTCATGATCTAATAGAGCAGACCAAATAATTGATATATGTAGGTATTCAAGTGTTGTTTTGTTGTTTATGGGCTCAATTACAGCACTGATCTAAACAATCATGGCGTCAAAATATGGGATTAGAGGAGCAGCAGATAGGATAGTTGCCATTTCTAGGATCCCTTGGTTATCTGTACATTAATTGAGCTGTGGTTTTCTTATTGTGCCCCTTTTGGCAACAAAGCCTGTGTTTTCCATTTTCATTTGATTTGTTTGTAAATTTAACATGGTCTTGAAATTCCCCAGGGATGATACTAACCCTGATCTCCTCTTTCCTCTCTCCCTAGCTCGAGAACTGATAGGAGGAAGAAAAGCTAATTTGTATTAATCCAGAGCCATGTGAACCGTTCCTCCAAAGTCAGAGATTTTAGAAAAATCTCTGTCCTGAATTTCTTTTCTCCATATTTCCCTGTGTTACCTTAGTACCAGAGAAAGCAGAGCCCCTAGTAGAAGCTGGATACACTTTCCATAGTTATTGCAACAAACACTTTTCTTCACCAGTATTCGTACCACACACAGAGCAAGCAGTGGATCGGTCAAATCCAGGATGCCTGCAGCAGCAGAAACAAATGGGGAGGATAGTTTTTGCAGGGATTTCATAGGTTTATTAGGACAATGTAGGTCACAGCCCAGAGAGGTTATCAAAATCTCTAAACTTATATGATTTTATTTTCTTTTTTTTGGTTTACTCTTTTATTTCTCCTTTTTCCATCTGCCACCCCAAGAAGAAACCACATCTCAACCTCAGTGATCAGGGTAAGACAGGGTTTATGGCTGCTGCCAGTTATGTTTCACACAGAGGCACAGGGCTAGGGAATGGATAAAAAAGAAGAGAAGAATTTTTCCTTTCAACTTTTAATATCACATTTAATCTTGATGATTGTACACAAATTCCAGCTATTAGGCTGGCTGTAGAAACCAACTTTATAGTCAGTCCAACCAAAATTCTGCTCAATACTCCTACAGAGAAAATATTTACACTTGGTAAAAAAATCCCTGTCTTTCAGTCTACATTCACAGACACATCCAGCTCCTACTTCCAGGTGACATCTAACCTGATTTATATTGAACCTGAAACTATACTATTAAATATCCGTTTCTTTGTATTTTGGGGGTTTTTTTAATAGAAAGCTTATGTTCATCATGCAATTACAAAGCTGTAAAGGTGAATGTAGTCACTAACCCTATAGGTGTACATATATTCTTGTTTTTCTTTTAGTTCTTATTCAACCTCTTTTCCTTTCCTTTCATCTCTTCCTTTGATTTTCATACTAGTGTCTTCTTGTCCATTTAGCTGTTGTCTTTTCCCCTCTCTTAGTTCTTCCCCTCTCTCTAATTCATACAGCTTTTCGAGTTTTGTTGGTAATGACCCCCTCTCTTTCTATACTTTACCAGTCTTTCTAGCTCTCTTCTCCTCCTGCACAGCTCTGTGTATGAGAGACAAAACAAGAGAACGTTGATTTTGTCCACTCATAGTCACGCGTCCCTGTGTGCACCAGGGGAATTGCACGGTGGTGCTTGCAAGTGCACTAAAAATTTTGGGAAAAAATGCTATTGCAGGTTGTTCAAGCAAGTTCGTGGGGTGCCCATGTTCTTTCACTTTCTTCAACTATAATACAAGAACCAGGCCTTAGAAAAGTCATTCTTAAATGTATGGTCAGTAAAGAAAATAAACTCCAATATGTAACTCCAGTTATATCTGAGCAATTCAAGCCCTGGTGCTGTAATAAGCTGTGCTTCCAAATGTACTTTTGATAATTTGTTATATCCCAAGTATATATCCTGTAGGGAAATTTTAGCTATTTTTCTTTACCCAAGTTATTCTTGCCACGTCATATTATTGCTGAAAAGGGCTTTCAAAATTATTAGACTTCTGTCAGGTTGCAGAATTATTTGTTTTATGCAGTCCTGAATTGACCATATTTTTCTCAAGCTCCTGTTTTTCATTTGGACATTACACAAACACTATAGAACCTCCATTATTCAGACACTTTTGTATGCCATTTTAGCAGCTATGTGTCTTCTTAGTCTCAGCAGAAAAATAATCTTTAATACACCATTACATTTTGAAACATGATTTTCCTTCTTTTGAAATCTCATATGTACTTATGGGTTTTTAAGCAAAGTCTAGATGGAAAGGCACCCAACTCCAGCTCTACAGCAATGGACATTGGATACCTAAGACCTTTTTGCCCCGTCAAAAACTTCATTTCATAGTGAGGTTCACTTTCCTGTGGCTGTGTGTGCCCCCCTTCTGCAGTAGGGTGAGTGGCACATGATTAGGCACCAAATTACGAGACATCAAATTCAAAACTTTGTAGCAAAAGCCTAAAGAACTCAGCAGTTCTACCATGTCTGCATTGGGGGCATATTTGGCTCTTTGGGATTGTCAGAAGAATTCAGTTTCAGGGCCAAAGTGTCTTTCGTAGGAGATATTGTGTCACCCATCATGACCTCGTAGAAAGTACTCCTTGGGTGGTTGTGCGATATATCCAGCATCATAGTTTGCATTTCAGGTAGGTAATGCCCAATATACAGGGCTCTAAAAATCAATACCAACCCTTTACATTGCCACCCAGAAGCTGATGAAAATCCTAGGAAAATAGTGCATTTCCAGTTGTGGTTTCAATCAGTGTTCACAATCCTCCCAAGTTAAGTCTAAGGTCACCACAGAATAAAATGCTTGCCAACAAGAGTCTACCCACCTTTTGGGCATTAAAAATACAAGTAATCCTATAAAATAGAGACACTAAAATATAGCAGCGAACCCAGATACAATAACTCAGTCATACCTATTGTTATTGAGCCTGTGGTTTTCTTTATTATTTTCATTATTATTTCTTATCAGTTCAACTTAACACTTTTTGCAAAAGGCCAATTCTGTAATACAGAGATTTCTTCCAGTGGTGTGAGTGGGCTTGGGCTTTGATTCCTCCTCGACAGGACTGGAAATAGTCCTGAGCTTTTGCGGCATCTAGGGCTCTCAAAAGCTTTTCTTGGAGCTTGAGTCTATGTGGTAGCACAGGAGCAGAGGCTTATCTTTTAGCAGATAAAAATTGTTTTCAGGTTGAATCAAGTTGCTCCGGCTATATCTCAGAAGCAAAAAAATTACAATAGTGGTTTTATGCCACTGCTTCCTTGGGATAGACTGCCTCATGAATATTTTCTAAGGAGCTCTTAGTGCTCCCTCTATACATTCACGACAGGGAAGGCAGAAGGTGGTTTGCTAACATGGTCTCTACTGGCCCTGGTATTCCTAGTGACAGGGAGATAACTATCCCTGTAAAAAATTTACTCTAAAAATATGATTTCAAAACAAAAACACAGGAATCATGCTAGCTGAAGAGAGAAGGACAGTATTTGAGCTACCAGGCAAGGACAGGATTTGGTCAATCTGCATGTTGTTCCTGTCTTTCCCGATGCTCTTGGATAGCCTTACATGTATTTAGCTTGCCCTGATGGAATTAAGAAAAGGGGAAACATAACCCCCATTTTTACCAAGGGAAATAAGGAAGACCCAGAGAACTATATGTCACTCAGTCTCGCCTTCATGCCTGCAAGATCATAGAGCAGATCCTCCTGGAAGCCATACTGAGGCACATGGAAAAAGAGCAGGTCATTGGTGACAGCCGGCATGGCTTTAGTAAGGGCAAACTGTCTGCCTGACTAATTGGCCTTCTAACATGGGGGTTACTGTAGTGGTGAATGAGGGAAAAGTTACTGACATCATCCACTTTGACTTGTGCAAAGCATTTGACACTGTCCTGCATGACATCCTTGTCTTTAAATTTGAGAGAGATTTAGGATTGGATTGGGTTTGATGGGTGGACCACTGGGTGGATAAGGAATTCACTGTGTGGTTCCGCTCAGACCTGCAGTCAATGGCTCGATGTCTGAGTGGAGACCGGTGGCAAGTGGCATTCTTCAGGGGTCAATATTGGGACCAGCTCTGATTTACTTCTTCATCAGCAACATGGACAGTGGGATCAAGGGCACCCTCAACAGGTTTGGTGATGACACCAAGCTGTGTTGTGCAGTCGACACAGTAGAGGGAGGGACTTTGACAGGCTTGAGAGGTGGGAGAGGCTTCAGGCCTTGAGACCATGCAGACCTCATGTAGTTCAACAAGGCCAAGTGCAAGGTCCTGAATGTGGGCCAGGGCAATCCCAAGCATAAATACAGGCTGGGCAGAGAAATGGATTGAGAGCAGCTCTGAGAAGAAAAACCTGGGGCGTTGGTGGTTGAGAAGCTCAACATGAGCCAGCAATGTGCACTTGCAGCCCAGGAAACCAATGGTATCCTGGGCTACATCAAAAGAAGCATGGCCAGCAGGTTGAGGGATGGGATTCTGTCCCTCTGCTCCGTTCTTGTGAGATCCCATCTCGAGTGCTGCACCCATTTCTGGGGCCCCCAACGTAAGAAGAACGTGGGCCTTTTGAAGCAAGTCCAGAGGAGGCCATGAAGATACTCAGGGGGCTGGAGCACCTCTCCCTAAGAAGACAGGCTGAGAGAGCTGGGTTTGTTCAGACTGGAGAAGAGAAGGCTCCAGGTGCCTTCCAGTAGCTAAATGGAGCCTACAGGAAAGCTGGAGAGGGACTTTTTACAAGGGCGTGTATTGATAGGATAAGGCGGAATGGCTTGACAGAGAGCAGATTTTGATTAGATTTAAGGAAGAAATTTTTTACGATGAGTGTGGTAGAACTCCAGCACAGGTTGCCCAGAGAAGCTATGATGCCCCATTCCTGGAAGTGTTCAAGGCCAGGTTGGATGGAGCTTAGAGCAACGTGGTCTAGTGGATGTTGTCATCACCCATGGCAGATGATATTTAAGGTCCCTTCCAACCCAACCCATTCTATGATTCTATGAATATTTACTTCCTGCCAGTACCTGCTTGAGTTTCATTGTGTGCTATCCAAGACACCAGACATGTTGAATAGCAGGGACTTCAACACATGAGATAAGGCCTTGCTTTACTTGACACTTTAAGCATGCAAAAAAGCAGTTCAAAATTCTATTAACCTAAATGCTTCCACATATACACAGACTAGACTGTGCTTAGCAAGATAAAGGATCTGCTTCAAAATGTTGTAAGCATAGAAAGAGACACCTAATTAAACACCTTTGACACAGGCAGATTTTGAGATACAAACCACAAAGCTAAAGTGGACAAGAATAGGTATGAGAACATTCACCTTTTTACTGTAAGATGCCTTTGTCAATGTGGAGGTGACTGTCTGTGTTACACCAGCATTTTGAAGACTAGGACAGAAAGCTAATGAATTGCCTTTTTCCTTTGTTCTTGCTGTTTTGTGAGATGCTTAATGGGATGAGGTAATGTCAATGCAGATAGTTTCAGCTATCAGGTGAAATCACAAGAATTAAAAAGTGAAAACCAGTGAAGTTGAAATACAGGAGGGATTAAGTGCCATCATGCAGTTTAACTATGTTACATATTAAAGGGCTGGGTCATCCCACTTAAATTTAACCACATATCTGAGGTGGCTAAGCTCAGATCACTGTTGCCAGAGGTTTTCTGCAGGCAGGGAGGAGGGACAGGCACTCTGGGGAAGCAGGTCACTCCCAAGCCAGCGCACTGCTCACCAGGACATCACAGGGAGGTAGGAGGCTCACAGGCTGATGTAATTAAAAGGCAAGACTTGGTTTTATTTTTTGCACTTTCAGTCACATTTCTGTTTCTTTTTTAAATGATAATACATTTGCAAGCAGTTTCACAAAAGGTATGCTTTGTTTTCCAAGGAACCTGAGCTGAAGGAGCAGTTATGAGAGGCTCCTGCTGCCAGGGTTATAGAGCAGGAATTTCTCAGCGTCTACTTTTTACTTCTTCCTGAAGTTCTTTTCCTTTCGGCTCAGAGTGTCATGCCCTACTGCAGGTTATCTCTACCTGTCTCTCCCCTTGGGGAAAAATACCTTCTTCAAGCTGCATGACAGTTTCATTTCTGATTTAACCAAACCTCACACACAACAAAACATGCCAGCATCAATCTAGACCCAGTCACAATGGTGTGAAAAACGTAGGTATCCTTACAACACTCCTTTTAGGTAGGGAAGCACTGTAATTCCCAGTTTGCTGACAAGAAGACAAGGTGCAAGGGAACTAAATTACTTGCCCAAAATCCTACAGATTGTTTGGAACATGGGTAGGAAGTGACTGCCAGGCTCATTAGTACATCTAGATTTGTAACCCCTAGACATATGTGAGTGTGACAGCCTGCCTTTATAATGTGAGGGTAAGACATATATGTACATATAAAAAAATACATACATATACACATATATACATATAAAACTCGATAAACATTTAACATAAACGTTGATCAACATAAACATATCTCTTCATATAAAGGATTATGACAAGAAAAACAAAAAAAGCAAATTATATAAATAGCATGAAAACATTTCAGTCAAAAAGCCTTGAGGGAGATTTTTAAGGATGGGAAACAAATGTCTCTGACTAGATATCTGTAATTATAATGCAAAATGGAGCAATTATCTGTTTGCACAGAGATAACGTCTTGAAATATGTTAAATATTTTCCTATGGCCGTTATCAGGAAAAGCGTGGTCATGGCTAGATAAATTAGCTGGTAAAAGTGCTGTGGTTCTGATGTGGACTAGGGTGGTAAAACGCAAATCTGTCTCCCACATCATTATTAGCTTCTCAGTCAGAGTAGCTAAAAGTTAAAAAGTATTCACTTGCTTTGAATTAACTAACCACACTGACGCAATTTATTAAAAAAACAAAAAAATCCACTATATCAGGCCTGATCTTCTACACCTTGTACACAGCCAGAGCTTTGCCAGAGAATTCAGGATGCCATGCTGCAACATTACAGAGATACTGCTGGGCAGAGAACATGGTCCAGCAAATGCAAAGATACTGTTTTATAGAGAAAACTTTACATGAAACCCGCTTCTGAACATCTAACCTTAAATCACCGTTAGCTTCCTTTGACTGTGAATGTAGCAGCCCATTTTCATCAGGCTATAAATTTCCTTAATAGGTTATGATTATTATTGATTTGATGGTGATTAGTCTCAAATTTATGCTGTTGAGGAACTGACCCAATATCCTTTGAATTCCATTTAATTGAGATCAATGACAAATGGATCAGGCCCCAGAGATAAAGAGAACTGCAGGAAAAATGAAGTGGCATTATGCTTTATTGGTTTTGTCCCTACCCTAATGGTACAATCTATAAACAAGGAAACCCCATGCCTTACAATCCTTTCCTCCCTCTCTTCTTTTTTTCAGATCCTTTACTCATCTCCCTGTAAAAGTAATCCCATCACATGCATTTGAAGGACTTAGAGATGCCTTCATCATGTAAGTTGTCAATATTTTCTGTAGGTTTTTTCTTAATTTCTTGCTAAAAATTCCATCATAAACCCCCATCCCAAAAAAAATTCTTTTATAATAATATGAAGATGTGTAACTAAAACAAACTATTGATGATAAAAAAAACAACGACACTGGGGAAGGATTAACTTGGTGTTTATTTTCTTATAAACATTATATAAAAGGTCCTTTGAAAAGGTGTGATTTTTGACAGTTGTTTAACAGATCACATAATGAAATATTAATCTTGTCAGAGAGAACTGGATACAGCTTAATAACTGATGAGAGGAACTTTTGAATAGCAGAGGGGATAGATTTGTATCATCAAATATTACCACTGCAATGATAGCTTTGGCATTATATAATACCCAAATAAGATACTTCTTTGGCATTTTGCAGTGAGAGGTAAGCTTGGCAGGGGATCAGTAGGACTGCACTTTTTCTTTCATCTTTCAGTTTGCAAGTGCTGTAATTTTGCACACTGGGTCTCTGTTGCTTCCCGACCCTTGGCTTTGTACCTATTTTATATCAAGGACTCAGACTTAAGGCTCGTCTTACCCCTCTTGCCCCTATTTCTGTTGTTATCCCAGCTGAAGGATGGCGTGTTTGAGACTCCATTATTTATTATTTTTTATTTTGTCTTCAGTGAATGGCCTCTAAAGGACAAAGTTGATGACACACCAGTGCAGTGAGGAATGGGGGAATGACCTCCCCCAGAACCTAAGCAGCAGCACAAATGCTGCTGCTTTCTTTTCAAGGTGCACTTTTTGTACTTCTCTGCTGCATGTATTCCACTGCAATGCAGTGTTATAGTAGAATCCAGTGGCACTGTATTCTTGCATCCACTTGCATCTGAATGATTAATGAGAACGTAACCATTTTCACACAGGAGATCAAATTAAACCTACAAAATTTCTCCTACCTGTATGACTTGAGGCTAAACTTTCCCAAAATGTATGCATGTCCTATTCTCCACAGAGAATGACTTGTTCATTGACACTTTCCCTTCCACAAAGAGAATTTAATTTGATTTGTGTCCTTTTAATGAATCTCTCCAAATTAACAGCGTATAAATCAATGTATTTTTTATGAAGTAAATCTATAGAACACTTCATAATTTTATTGAAATTTATATTACTTTTTAGAATGCATATTTTTAAATTACAAACCTCTAAATAATCTATTTGGCAGCACATCACCCTTTGCAAATGAGATGATAAATTATTCTCACTTCCATAAGTCATTCCAACTTATGTAAATGGAAAACCAGTGGCAGACGGGGCGGGGGGGATCCCGTGAAAGAAACATGTTTCAGACCCCAAACCTGAGTCTTCAAGTTCTGTGAGCAGGCACTATTCTCTCCCAGCCTGTGAGTCTCCAAGGATCATGTGCCGAGCAGGCCACTTATTCTACATCCGTCTTTCATTTATAAGTAACTACTGCAATACCAAAAATAACATTCTCACTGAATTCTGATGATGAAAAAAATCATTAATATTTCTGTAAGAAATAAGTACATATTTACTATATGAGTTCTAGTGTGCATCCTCCTTTGCCACTACTAATGAAATATAGAACTCATTCTGATCTCTGTGGTTTTATATCAACAGCAAAAGAAGTTGTTTTCTCATAACTGTAATTGAAATAAACTAACTCTCAGGACTGTGACAAAACTAACTGATTTTTAAGATGCATTCCAGTTGTTCAGAATATATTTTTTCTTGACAGTGTATAATCTTAGGTTTACTTTGTGTGCCCTTCTAGTCAATTCTGTCAAGAAAAACACTGTTTTGAGCATTCTTTCCCATATATGCATCAACATATGCTACTTACTTTCAGGCTCCATTTTACATAGCCCCATAAATCTTAATCTAACAGACATTTAACTAGCATTTAATAAATGGATTATTTTTCTCTATGTTCAGTATTTGTTATTCTTGAGTACACATGGGGAATACAAGCATCTGTACATCAAAATCCAAGAGCGCTGAGCAAAACAGTCATGTTGGTAGGTATAATGATGAAAAAGAGCCACTTCCTTTCAGTTTGCATGCAGGTAATGAAAATGGCATTCAAATCCAAAAATTATTCAGAAAATGTGCTGAATCCATATTTGTGCATCTCTACATCTGTGGATTAGATGACCATAATTCTGACTTGATAATAGCATATGAGCACCGTGAATATTATCTATATCCCTACCCATGCAAATAAATTCACTAAGCAGGACCAAAAGGCTCACAGGCTTGGGCTCACTCTATTTACATTAGTTCTGGCCCTTAGTCTCTACCTTACCTACAATTTACTGAGGAAATAGAGATTGGCTGTTACAGAGATTCCCTTTTGCCAAGGCAGCAAAAGGTTGGTCTCCCTCAAACCCCACTAGCATGGGCTCCCAAGATGTCTGAGTGGAGGCACTGCTGCCAAACAAGACTGGTAGGAGGGGTTGAGCAACTGTGTATAAAAAAAGCAAACAAAGAGTGGAAAGCCCATTGCTGGTGGCTTTTCTGTTAATGTGTTGCTTTGTGTCTCCCGTTTTCATTGTAGTGAAATCTCTCAGAGCGACTCCCTGGAGAGAATAGAATCGAGCGCATTCGACAGCCTTTCCATCTTGTCTGAAATGTGAGCATCAGTTAACAAAAGGCATCCATATCAGGATTTAGGATCATCAAGGAGTAAATAGTCTGCAGAGAAGTATTCTTGGACCAAATCTGTCTCTATTACTTTGGTTGGCTTTAGTTGAGATGTACGATGAGAAACATTTCCAAAGTACCATATAAAATAGGGAGCACTCTGTAAGGCCTGGCCTTGGAGATCTAACATATGCAAAGACAACCATGCCCAGAAAATCCCTCTGCTTTCAGTGAGCTCAATGACAGGAGCACAGCTCTGTGTCTACCTCTGCTGGCATTGTCATGCTTTCTAAGCGGGGAAACAATTTGAGATGGCAACAGATGAGAAAAATCTTTCTTTTTGAAGATGCAGTTTTCAAAGCCCTGCAGTATTTAAATTCAGCTGCTTAGTATGCATAGCTCTTCTTTTGAGCACTAAAATACTACTCAAACAGAACATGTACTGATTTTAAACTTGACCTGCATAGCACAGACATTTGAGAGAGAGAGTTAAAAGCAATGACTAGGAGAGTGCTCTGAAATATTTAGTGAAATTGGAAACTATAAATCTGATTCAATATCTCATTACTGCCTTTTTCGCACAGCATGACCAGTGAGTGGCTTAAAATTGTGCGACTGAGGCCAAATCCATCTCTTTTTTGGGTTTGTTTTTTTTTTTTTTTTTGATCTTGTATGAGAACATCACTGAAGCCGGTTACTCACATCAGCAAGAGATACATATATGTGCACAGGGAGAGAGTTGAACTACAGTTACTGGACTTTAAGGCAAACATAGATTTACCAGGTAACGTAGGTGCAGAAAGTGCTCCTTGATAAAGAGATCTGCCTGGTTTTTGAGTGAGCCCTGGCAAACAGGATTTCTCACACACTTCTCTCCAACTCCCAGTTTCTGCAGATCCATGCAGGCCCCTGGTACTACCATCAACTGCGCTAAGGAAGTCCATGGTCCACTTCCACCAGTGACAAGGATATCCAAACCAGATCATCTCAGCTCAGTGGACTGCAAGAATTCAGGCAGTGTCTTTTTTTGACTGTCTGACAATTACAGGCCATTTTTATTACCAGCAGTGCTTCAAAATGCACCCAGTAGCGTATTTGCAGACTGTTTTCTGGAAAAGCAAATCACAAGCAAAATTCAGGACCCTCCCAAATCTATAATGATTATAGCACTGAAATATTTTTCCCTCATTACAGATTAATCCTGAACACGAAAAATCTACTGCACATTGAGGACGGAGCATTCAGAAATCTTTCAAGGCTAAAATACTTGTAAGACAGAGTTCTATTCCTTTGCTCTTTGCTTTATTTATTGTTTTCTCTGAAGTAGACAAATCACTTAAAGGAGCATAAGAAAAAAAGAAGCATTATAGTATACTAGAAGTACATACATCATTTACAGTAGCTTTAATGTATAGTTAACCTATAGTGATGTCTTTCAATAGGCAAGGAAATAAAGTAAGCCAGGGCAGGGCAGGGCAGTGATGGACAAAACAGAAGTCTGCAAAGTAGTTCTGGTAAGTGCTTATTTCTAGAACAGAGCTTTCAGACTGACAGGATACTATACAAAAGGGGTAACTAAAATCTGTTTCTCGTGCTTAATGTAGAAAGAAAGTGCTTCTCCAGGACACTGCTTGAGAATTCTACAAAACTTAGTTTTTGCAGATCTTACTAACACATTTGAAACCTAATTAAAATTATGATATGTGTCGCTCACCTTTTAACACACTGTTAAACTCAAATCTACCAGGTCAGCTTCTTGTTGCATCCACTCTGGTAATATTTTCCCCTATAAACAGGAATTATTCTTTTCTCTAGGAGCATTTGTAACACTGGAATAAGACTATTTCCAGACCTGACACAGATCTTCTCACTGGAAGCTCATTTTATTTTGTAAGTAGAGACACAGTCTAGCCTAGCTGTGAGTCTTTTCCATCTTCTTCCTGGATTGCTGACAAAAATACCTCTTTTTTTTTTCCTCCAAAGGGAGCTCTGTGATAACTTGCGTATGACAATTATACCACAAAATGCTTTCCAGGGGATGAACAATGAATCACTGACACTGTGAGTAAAATAATCCTAGCTCCAGTTCCTTCTGCGAGGATAACGCTTCTCTCGAGAAAACTTCATAAAATTCTTGACATTAAGCCCCATAAAATATATATATCTATTGTGAGTTAAATTTAAAATGCTTAAGAAACATAGAGGTCTTCTTCAAGCTGAAGAACAGAGTTTTATCCGGAAGATATCTTCATATAGGAAAGAAAACAGAACAAGGGATCTAAACCTTCATCTTTGATGCAGTGTTGCTTTTCAACATGCTGTCAACAGGATATAAACTCCAAAAGCTGCACTGGAGGCCAAAAAGTCTCTCTTCTTCTCTCAGGGATGCAGTTTCATGAAGTAGTGCTTTCAGAGACTAAGCAGACTGAGAGCTCATCTAATGCTGCTGAGCTTCAGCTGCACGGGGTCCCTCTGAAGAGGAGGGACAGAGGGAGAGAAGAAATTGGTTCAAAATACCGATGCTTCTTCTTACCCTGATTTTTTTGACTCGGCTTACATTGATTCCTATAACTCTCCACACCCAAGACTTCCCTTTTAGCGAACTGTGGTTTCATTGCTACCGCTGCTTGTGAGATGGGTGGGGTTGATGCTGTGAGATGCCCCACCTGAGGAATGCAGAAAGCCAAGGTGAGATGTCCTCTACCAGCACAGCATGAACCATGTATGAATTTCACAGTGCCCTTGTCCTCACAAAAACTTCCGTAAAGTAGTGTTGAAATAGAAAAAATCACAGACTGAGCCTCTTTTCAGGATGTGGCCAAAATTTGGGTCTCTCAAGGAAGGACCCACTGAGCAATAGAGGGCAGCAGCAGACCACCAACTTCGTGTTGTAGCCACAAACACCAGTGTGGAGCCCAGTAAAGCACCTTTGTGAACCCGACCGCAGTACACATCCAAAATGGGAGCTTTGCCTTAAGTCAAGCACGTACCAAAAGCCCTGCACAAAACTCCATGAATATTTGCACCTGCAAATGAACTGGGCACACCAGCAAGAACTGCAGTTGATGGAACCAGGCTCTTCATCAAGCCGATGTGTCGGCATGACAAGTAATTTCAACACAGATTTTATGTATTGACCAATACCTTCTGAAACCAGTAGAGGAACTGGGCATAAATGTGACTGAATGCTACTCCTACACAACGCTAAAGAGGAGCAATTGCTTAGATTAGTGCATCATTTCATCTTATGACTCTCTTTCCTCCCAACAAGTTCTCAAAATAACTTCAGCAAAATTATGATTCTGCTAATAGTGCAAGAAAATGAACATAAAAGAGATGGAGAAAGGTGCTTAAAGTTTTTACTGTAACCCTAAAGTATATTAAGTGGGAGTGAGTCTAAGTCAGGGAAGAGCCAACAATCCTTTTTTTCTCCCATCTTTTTGTGATAGGGAGCTCACCAGAAGAAGAAAAGAATTATCTTAGCAGCGGCTTCCTAATTGTAGAGCTTCACATTAACTCCACCCCATGCAGTTAGCTGAAATTAGCTGAAGTAATTCCTCTTGTTACAGCATGGTCTGGTGAAACACAAGTAATCTATGAAGATGTAAAGTCAGCCTGCAGTAATACTTTGCACTACAAATAGCTAAATTAGTCTTTTCAACAGTTATTGTTTCATGGGATGGGGAAATCGATCCTACGTACCGTTGTGGCTTTTAAGGGAATCACTAATTTCAGCAATGTGCTTAGACGCCTTCTCCTATCAAATGTAGCCAGGTGCTCCACACACTTCAGGTATTCTTGGGAGCAGGCTCCATAGGCCCACTTCGTGCTCTCCCAAAAGCAGGTGGAAAAGCAATAACAGAAATGTTGTTTAATTTATACACTGTGCCAAGTTTTCTATTATGACTTAACTAAAAAGTACTTATATACAAGTGACTATAATGAATTTGTATTGGAAACATGAACTTCATATCACAAATGCATATTGATAGACCCATAGGTTAGATCTCCTAGCAAAGGCAAAGAGCTGGACTTCAGGTGTAGCAGAGCCCAGCCTTTAGGTATCTGGCCCCAGGGTAGGGAATCAAGAACCCAGAATGGCATCAAGTGTCCCTGTGCAGTGCAGGGGACAGCAAGGTTTCCACTGCACAAATCAAGCCTGGCAGCAGCACTTTTGAGAAGCTGGTAACTCACTGACTGCTGGATGATGCACAACTTGCCCCTGCCTCTCTGCAAAGCTGTCCCTTGGGCTGCTGGAAGATTTGCGTGTCCACAGAGGATCTAAAATCCAGCAGCACCCTCCAGGCTTTACACTTGCTTTCAACCTGACACTTCTCTAGCCCTTGGTTTGCACTTGCTGATACCACAAAATCCAGATCTTCTGCCTCCAGGTTGTTGTCTGTGTGCCAGGAACAGCTTACCTGGAGTAATGCCTGATTTCTGGATCTCAGCCCCAGGTAGGCACAGGCAAACCCCTCAGAGGGGGGAGGATCTGAAGTCAGCAGAAGTTCTCTTCAACAGCTAAACAGGAAGGTGCTTAGAGAATTTAAACTGCAACTTTCTTAGAGTCAGTGTAAGTTGTGCTATAATTACCTTTGTTCTTTATAAGCAAACCCTCTAAACAGTAAAATTAATGCAGCATTAAGGTTTGAAACTTGCAGTACATACCATAATCTCACCTTTACCAAATCCTTTTTCCTTATACATTTTTTTTAATCCCCAGCAAATTGTATAAAAATGGATTTGAAGATATCCACAGCCATGCCTTCAATGGGACAAAGCTGAATCAACTGTGAGTATGTTTTCTCTCCTCAGTAATAAATAATTCAGTAAATAATAATTCAAACACAGTCAAAGGCGCTTCCTTCAGCTTAACTGGCTATGTGTTGCATTTCCCGATACTCGTGAGAAAAATACATCTTTCAGTATTAATCCTGCAGCTCTTACTGCTTTTTCTGAAACACCATCCCTTAGAGTATAGCAGTTTTTATGAGAAAAGCTCATAATTTTTCATAAAATTTCATAAATTCTGAAACTTAGCAGTAATAGTGGAAAACTTGAAACCATAGCCAAAACTGAGGAACCTACAGTTTATGTCTGGAAACATCAATAGTTTTTAAATCCCTCTCACATGCCTCTTGGTTTGGGCAAAACTTTTGCTGCATTTTTGTACACTGCCACCACAATGAAAGAACCAGCCTGGTCGTCCCTGCTTTTAGTGAGGAAAATTTCGAATTTATCAGATTTAACCATAGATAATAACAATACGATGGCATCAGCAGAGGGAGAGGTCGCATGGGAATTACAAGTACTCCCCAGCCAGGTATTGCAAAAACCACCTGTGTGATGGGAGAAGGAATTGAAATAGGTGGGAGGAGGAAACCAAAAAACGGGTATTTTAAAATAGAGATGTAAAGAGAGTTCATGTTTGAGTCCACAGAATTCTGAAGGACAATAAGAACCTCAGGCGGATACACAATGATGCTCTGAGAGGGGCCACGGGGCCAGATGTCCTGTAAGTATCCACAACTCTGTTACTTGAGTGTCCCACAGGAACTGTGCTGTGCCACACGGGCTGGGTCATCACAGCAAACACAAGCTTTGAGTCTGGAAGGAGATTTGATATCTTACCTTCTGTTTATGAAGTGGCAATATGTCAAAGAGATGCCACGAAATTACAGGGCGAAAGGCTCAGTTTGCACTGTGACAGTGCCAGTTCTACTGTTGGCATTGACCTCCACCTCTCAGATATTTTGGCCTTTGCTTTATTTGTGTCAGTTCCTCGTGATCCTTTTTCCTGGTGTCTTATATTCTGACATTGCAAGCTAACTTGTTCTTTGCTAGCATGGATATGTTTTTACAATACATTATTTTAGAATTTAGTTATAAAAGTGAACTAGCTGATTGCATGCTATAAGGTTGTGCTGAATAAAACACAGTATTATCATCCTTATGATTTATTAATCAAGTACTTACTGAAGGGCTGCATTGGCTGTAACTCCATGCAATAAAACACAGCATGTTGTTCTGTAAATAGCACTCTGTGCTGCACGTGCCTTTTTTGTTCCTTTTATTGGTACTTTTCAGTACACAGCATTACTAATATCACTTTCACAACTGTAGCCTTTTTTTCCATTTAATGGCCTGATTCTGAAAATCCTTAGTCATGTTGATGGCCTTTCCTTACACAAAATGCCCCTCTGAAGTTACTCTAAGCCAAGCTGCTTAAGTTTGTGTTGGCAAGAATGATGGATTCTTTGGGGGCTTTAGTTGGTAGCCATTTAATTAAAACACGTAGAACAGCCCTTCAGAGCCAAGCAGAGAGCCAGGAGGGTGTCCTGCCTGTTAGCTGGCTGGAGAGTCACATTCTCCCACTTCCTTCTCTCCCTGTCTCTGGCTTAAAGAGCCATCCTTCACTCCATGCACAGTGGATTTCAAGAGAGAGGTCAGGACACAGCACCTGGAGCAGTGGGCTTCAATTTTTCCAGGACAAAGTGAGCTCCTTGCCTTGCTGGGGCTCCTGAGCCACAGGCATACTCTTACCCCACTGCTCTGTAGTTTCACAGACCATGTTTCTGAGCTGGGTATCAGGTGCTGAAGTGGCTTTGTAGATTTGGACCTTTGTGAAAAACTGAGCTGCTGTTACCTACTGTCGTTTGGTGCTTTGGTGGCGTTTTTATAGGTATGAAAAGAAAAGAGAATGCTCTCTTTGTTCCACAGGGATATTTCTTCAACAGCGCTGGAGTCCCTGCCTAGTTACGGGCTTGAGGCCATTCAAGTCTTAAATGCAACATCATCTTACTCGTTAAAGAGACTGCCATCACTGGATAAATTCAGCAGTCTACTGGAAGCTGTTCTAACATATCCCAGCCACTGCTGTGCTTTTCGAAATCTAAGGACAGAAAAGTAAGTCCGAATAGCACATTATTGTACTGCGGTACTTCAGAAGTTCCAAGATGCCAATTCTTCTTTATTCAGTTCACGAGGTTTGATTCTCTTTATTTCAGTAACGGCGAAGCTGTGGTGCGTAGCAAGGCCTTGCATGAAACAACAGATCTCTACTAAAGCCAGGAGAATGATGTCCATTTATTTTAGAGCAGAAATGGATCCCATCCTGTGCCCTGGATCTGCCAGCAGGAACATTATTCTAAGTTTGCTTAAAGCTTAAATATTTTTCTTGGTATCTCAATTAAAAAGCCTACTGGCACACAGAACTAAATCTTCATCAATAATATGTTGCCATAAAAAAAAACCCTGTAGCCTTTAGCTATGTAGCTTAATTAATACAGGTAATATGATGACACAGTAGAAAAGGCAGGCTTTCAATTACCCACCAAAATTAGGGCGTGACCCAAGTCTACAGAAGGATATTACTTGGTTTAGTTCCAATCATTTCAGATACTAGACGGTATTGTTCTCCCCACAATTAGAAACCATGGCACAGAGAGGGCTTTGCATCCGCTAATTTGAAACAGCCAATCTGAGACAACTGGAGCTAATTTTTCAGCATTTACGTTTCAAAGAAACCAACCCTCTGTTGGCTTTAGGCAGCCAGAGCAACCCCAAACGAATTTAGTTTGAGCTGTGAAGATGCCTCGCTTCTCATCTGTCTCAAATGAAGGCTACAGAAAAAATGTACTGAGCAGTCAACTGTGAGCAGCCTGATCTGTGTCACTCACATGCCTTCACTTCAGGACTGTCTTGCAAGGGCAGAGTAGAATACAATTCTTTAGGGTAAAATTAGGGATGATACTATGCTTCGTCTGCCTATCTCATTTTACTACGGGGTTCTTGATTCTGCAAGAATAGAGCAAAGATTCTGTCAGGGGTTCCCATTGCTACTGAACTCTGATTCAGTCCCAGATCAAGACTCTGAGTGTAATAAATGCAGAAGCAACTCTGGGACAGGAAAAAAAAAAAAAAAGTATTCATTCTGACAAAGAAAACTACATTTCTGAATTTTCAGGCACCCAATTTTGCAACATGGCCATGCTCTGTAAGAACAGGGGTGCTATGGAAAGTCGCTTTCTTATATTGTGACTGTTTTCATAGTGAAGTGGGGGCGAAACCCCATACATATCAGGAAACAACTACTCTCCTGCCTGCGGCATCAGCAGGGTTCAGAGCAGTGCTTAGGCATTAGCTGTTTGCACAGCCCTGCCTGCTGGAAAAACCTGTACAAGCAAGAGGCTGTTATCTCCTATATGACCAGCTACTACAAAGGTATAAGAGGCCGATCTCTGGCTGTTTTCCTTGTCATCTATTGATGACAGCAGAAGACCATGGAGACTGAGATCTCCCAAGATCTTCCCAGGTTACACAGGGAAGAATCTGTGTGGTTTTGTATAATCATGGTCACAGAGCTGCAGCCTGTTTCTATCTCCTTTAACCTCCTTCTGTTGCCATGTACTCTACATACAGTCAGCCCAACCAGTTTTTACTTCCTGTGTCCCATAAATGTATATATAGCACCTGCAGACTGCACTCTCTAATTGGTGAAATATGGTGACAAGATAGGAGAATAAAGGCCTCAGACTAAATATTTTTGAGATTTATGGGGTTCAATTGTGATGTACTCATTCCCTGAGCCATGTAAGGGAAGTGGAAGGTAGCATTCAGTTCCCTAGACTTTCTTACGCTTGCCTGAATGGGGCGGGGTGGGGAAGAAGCAGATGTACCACATCTTCAAGAAATTACAAGAAAAAAAAAATTTCTGTTGCCATCCTATTGTTATAACCATCACATAGGGGCTTAGATTGGTATCTTATTTCTCTCATTATACATAAAACTTTCTAAAAATTTCCAGGTGTCTGATTCTCTTAAGAGTACACAAATGAGCTTAGTGTTTTTGCTGGTTCTTTCTACTGCTGTTGCAGCAGTGAGGTGAGATAAAGCCATTTCCATTCATGCTGATAGAGTACCTGGCACATACTTTCAAAGCCTCAAAATCAGAGATTTTGCCAAATATGTCATCTTTAACTTGTTCTTTTCTAATTGCTTTACTTTAAGCATGTAAAGTCTACATCCAGATCCCAGACAGTTTTTAAAATAGAGTATTCACCTGGGGAAGAATAACCCCATGCACCAGTATGGGCTTGGGGCTGATCTACTGGAAAGCAGCTCTGCAGAGAAGGACCTGGGGGTTCTGATGGACAACAGGCTGCCTGTGAGCCAGCAGTGTGTCCTTGTGGCCAAGGAGGCCAATGGGATCCTGGGGTGCATTAGGAAGAGCATTGCCAGCAGGTCAAAGGAGGTGATCCTGCCCCTCTACTCAGCCTTAGTGAGATGCGTCTGGAGTGCTGTGTCCGGTTCTGGGCTCTTCAATACAAGAGGGACACGGAGCTCCTGAAGTGGGTCCAGCAGAGGGTGAAAAAGATGATTAAAGACATCTCTGTTACCAGGAAAGGCTGAGGGAGCTGGGCTTGTTCAGCCTAAAAAAGAGACAGCTCAGAGGCAACACTATCAATGTCTACAAGTATCTGAAGGGAGGGTGTCAGGAGGATGGAACTAGGCTCTTCCCAGTGGTGATGAGCAATAGAACAAGAGGCAACAGGTAGAAACTGATGCACAGGAAGTTCCACCTGAATATGAGGAAGAACTTCTTTCCTGTGCAGGGCACCATGCACTGAAACAGACTGACCAGAGAGGGTGTGGAGTCTCCCTCACTGGAAATGGTTCAAGAAGTGTCTGGATGCAATCCTGTGCCATGTGCTCTAGGATGACCCTGCTTGAGCAGGGAGGTTGGACCAGGAGATTCACTGTGGTCCTTTCCAACTTGGCCCATTCTGTGATTCTGTACCAGGCCCGTTTCCCAGTAGCTGTTAACAGGCACTTCTCAAAAAGCCAGTGTAACTGCTACCATTCCTACTGGTGGAGAATCTGGCCCACTTCGATACAATATTTCAAAACATACTTTTTAATTTCAGCTTGAGTTATTTCACTATAAAAGAATACATCATAAACAATAAACAAGCTGAAAGACCATCCTTACACCCCTCTATGAGGTCCTGCCTATTGTCACAGTATTTGAAGCCTTCTCCTTTCTGCTTCCAGATGTCTATGTGAGTGTTCGTGCTGCCATGGGGCCAAACTCTAGCTTGCTTTACATATCTGTGAAGATCACTTGCAGAGAAGACAAGATTTTGGCCAAAATTCAGCCTGAAACTTAACTTTCTTTTCATCCTTCTTGCAGAAAAAATTCACTGCTTTCTATTTTTGACAACTTCTCCAAAGAGTGTGAAAGCACCATGAGGAAACCAACTAACAAAATACTGTGAGTACCTCTCTGCATACAGATGCTGGAAGTAGCAAATACAGACCTCCCCCTCCTGCTGTTCATGTGTTTTTTCTCAAACAGTGTATCTTTGGCTGCCAGTTCAGTCACCCTCACAAGTTGCACAGTGGTAATTTTACTATCATTAAACCAAGATTTGTGATTTTGATGCTCAAAAGAAAAGGAAAAAAACCTTCATGATTTCATGAGCTTTACTCACTCCAGTTTCTCTTCTGAATTCTTGAAAGGCTTTCAAAACAGTTATTAAATATTTGCAAAAGTTAATGGCCTACATGGAGACTTTCCGTGCCCTGAGATAATTGCAGTTGTTAGTGTGATTCAAAGAAGAGCTGCTATTGTTAATATTTTTATTTTTTCCTATAGAATGGATAATTAGAAGTTGGTATATCAGTAGTTTTCCATGGTAGAAATAAAGTCCCTGAGTTAGAAATGTGATGACCCCATGCCAGTGGTTTACTCGGTCTAAACATGTCTTTTCATATCATAAGAGTTTTATCTGACAGTGTTCAGTGTGACAATGAGAAGGGAATATCAAAATATTTTTTATATATCAAAATATCATATCAATATCAAAATATCAAAACTGTTGTGTTGACCATGCTGGATTACACAGGCTCTAGCCCAGTATTTAAGGAAGAAGTTTAAGGATTTGCTATTATTCACCCCTCTACAGCTAAATGGGAGACCTTGGGACTTCTCAGCAGCCCTGATGTGGCGTCAAAGCATTGTAAAGTCTAGAAAAAACAAGGTTATGGTCACAAAATTCCAATGGCTAAATACAGCTGAAATGTGATTGATTCATTGGAGTAATGACTTTGTTGGACATTATCTTGTTTGCTGGTTGGTGAGGCCTCCTACACTTGCCATTTGGTTTTATCTGTCTGTTTGTTTTGGAATGGCATCTGTTGCACTCCTGCTGTGCACTAAATAGTCTGCCCAGCCTATTGAGTCCTGAAGCGTTTTGCTTTGGTAAATCCCAATCCCAGCAATTCTCTGAGCAAACATTATATTAAGCAGATGGAAGTAAGCTCATGGTTCGTGGTCTGAATGGCTGCAGAACCACAGCAGAAATCATCTGAAAGTCCCGAGTTCTTATTATTTAAAAAAAAAAAAAAAAAGGCAGCATGTTTACACTGCCTCTCAGAAAATCACAATCATTTCTTATTAATAAATAGAGTCAAATGTATTCCCTGGTCTTCCAGTTTAAACAAGGCAAGTAAATGCAAGACATCGGCCAGTTTTTCATATACAAAGAGTTAGGACGACAAGATTGGGAAGTTATTTGCTCAACAGGAATAGCTGAAAAGCAACTCTGCTCCATTTGCCAGTTAAGACCCTGCTCCAGAACTATCATTTAATGTACATGCTTTAGGAGATGTGGAAGCTTAAGCATGTATTTAAGTTATCCCAAAGCTACCGGTTTTCTCTAGAGTTGTCCCTCAGAGATGCTTTCCATGTTTCACGCTGCTGACTGTTTGCCCATCAAACACTCACAGTCAGGATGATTGGGAAGTTGTGAAATAGGCGCCTTTTATGGCAGGGAAATGCCATAAAAGACAATGCTTCATTTAAAATGTTTCTTTTTTGGTAGCCTTATCACCACACTCTTGATGACCCAGGGATTAAGGAGGGCTATTTTAAACACCTAAAACATTTATAATTAGGCATAGGGTCCAGTCTAGATTTAATAAACTCTTAGTCATCAATATTATTTAGTTAACCATGCACTTCTACTCCTTGCTTTATAATACTGCAAATATCAAATTCCTCAGCACTCCTCAAGTCATACACAGTCTCAGGAATTTGTTTACTAAGTGCCTTTCCTATGGGAGGTAACTGTGCACAGTTATCTTAAGGTATTTTAGTGTGGCTTTTAGAACTGTCTGATAAACCTATATGCTTCAAAGCTGTAATCCATCAATTCAAGTGTAACTGTAGTTTGGACTACAGTCAACTGGCAGCATGAGAACGATGGCTCACTTACAAAGCAATCACAATAAAGTACTTACAAATAAGTGAGTTGTATAAGAAAGCATTCCCATGGGTATGACTGTGACCTCTGCTGCTCTCCAAGGCTGCTACCCAAACACAAAGCATCTTTACAAGGCTTCATTATTTGTAAACACCATGTCGAAACACCTGTAGGAAGTCACTGTTTTAAAACAACTGTTATCTGTTGTATTTTACAAAAGAGTGCAAGCAGCATGAAACAAATAATTCACTTCTATTTGGGGGGGGTTGTGTTTTTTTGATGGTTACAGATATGATTCTAACAACACATTGCTGTGGTCAGCAGAAAAGAACATGCATTCCTTCACAGATGAAGAAAACTCTCCTTACAGCTACTCATCCATTTTTGATGACAGTGAAATGACTGGCTTTGACTTTGAGTATGACTTTTGTCAGCCGAAAGTATTCACGTGCACTCCAGAACCAGATGCATTCAATCCCTGTGAGGACATCCTGGGATACAGCTTTCTCAGAGTCCTGATCTGGTTTATAAACATCCTTGCCATTGCCGGCAATTTCACCGTCCTCCTCGTTCTCATAACCAGCCATTACAAGCTCACTGTTCCTCGCTTCCTCATGTGCAACCTGTCCTTCGCCGATTTGTGCATGGGACTTTACCTGCTGCTCATCGCCTCTGTGGACGCCCAGACGAGTGGTCAGTACTACAACCACGCCATAGACTGGCAGACGGGCAGCGGCTGCAGCACCGCCGGCTTCTTCACGGTGTTTGCCAGCGAGCTCTCGGTGTACACGCTCACGGTGATCACCGTGGAACGGTGGCACACCATCACCTACGCCATGCAGCTGGATCGGAAGCTGCGGCTGCGGCACGCCGTGCCCATCATGCTCGGTGGCTGGATATTCTCCATTTTAATAGCGGTGCTGCCTCTCTTAGGGGTCAGCAGTTACATGAAGGTCAGCATTTGTTTGCCCATGGATATTGAGACGGGTCTTTCCCAAGCCTACATACTGCTGATCTTGGTGCTGAATGTTGTTGCCTTCATTGTCATTTGCGCTTGCTACATTAAGATTTACATCGCTGTTCAGAACCCGGAGCTGGTAGCTGCCAATAAAGATACCAAAGTCGCCAAGAGAATGGCAATACTGATATTCACGGATTTTACCTGCATGGCCCCCATCTCCTTTTTTGCCATATCCGCTGCCTTTAAAGTTCCTCTCATCACAGTGACCAACTCCAAGATTCTGCTGGTTTTATTTTACCCCGTTAACTCCTGTGCAAACCCATTTCTCTACGCAATTTTCACCAAAGCATTTCGAAGGGATTTCTTTCTGCTGATGAGCAAGTTCGGCTGCTGCAAGAGCCGAGCAGAGCTTTACAGGATGAACTATTTCTCTGCTTATGCCTCCAACTGCAAAAACGGCGGCTCAGCCACAGCCCCCAGCAAAGCCTCACAAGCGCTGCTGCTCCTGTCTGCGTTAGAGAAGCCATATCCTGCAGTGCGAGACAAGATGTCTTACAAGGATAATTAAACCAGAGTGCCAATAGATGCAGCACTTTGCAAGGCCAGTTGTAATTATTCTAGTAACTAGGGATTATTTTATAATATCTTGAGCATTTCACAATAAATAAAAATGCCAGTCAATAATTCTTAAGCAACATACGTGTTCTGATGTTCAAAGTGGTATTTTCCCTTTTTCATCTTTGTAATGATAGGTGTAGAAAGTGACTATTAGACAAAATTCTTCTTTTGGGGGGGACCAGAAGAGCCCAGAAGCCATCAGGTTGCTCTTGATGTTAACAGCTACTGCAGTGATTGCAGTCTGGCTTCTTTTTCTCCAGATCTGCTTCACTGGAGTATTTAAAGCCTGTCTGCTACCTTTCATGCCTTGTTTTTCCATTCTTGTCAGCTATGCTGGCATTGTTGGGTTAAAGAAAGGGGCACTAAACTAGATGCCTCCCTTTGTTTCATCAACAGAAGCTTCCAATTACACAGCCACCTACACCCAGTTAAAGGAAAGTGTTCAAGTGGTGGGTTGTAAAGATGTCACCAAGAAGAAAAATTGATCTGTTGAACCTTTGTTACTAGCGATTTTGCAGTTTATATAAGATCTCAGTCTGAGCTGGTAGGTAATTTACTTAAAATATTAACTCATACACAGTCATATATGATCTGGAAATCACAGGAGATCCAATAGCTGTAAGACCCCACCTGCTGCACACAGGACTCTATTTTGAGTATCATACGTGCACACACACAGATAGGTAAGCTGTAAAGGCTCTCTCTCAGCAGCAGGATAACTGCCCCTTGCACAGGCAAGTAAGTGCTTCTTTGTTTTCTTTCCAGGACAGTCTCATGAACCATTTTCATCTGTCCACTCTCTGACATCACCTGTGCCAGTGGCATTCAGGAGTGCACTGCGGCCCTTCAGCACCTACAGTCCAACCCCATTCCCATCTGATGAAGCAGAGTAGTTACTGTTTAGTAACTACTGTTAGACTGTTTATTTTCCTGTTAAACTCTCTCTTTTCTTTCACCATGCATTGCCTGATGCTAGGTGATCATGCTAAATGCCTGATCCAGATTTGTGGCTGCATTCCTAGTTTAAGTAAGAACAGACCATTCCTTCATTATTGCAGTATATTTACTCTGTTATCAGCAAATAAGCTGTCACCCTTATACAGTTCACTTACTGTGGGCCAACACCACACTGCATTGAAGCTGGAGATTCATATGTGTGCGCTCTTACCTGCATTGTATGGGCCAAACAATCTGTACTGGGCAACAAGCTGCAGGTTGCATTGAATGCCAGCAGGATCCCTGGGGGAGTCTGCCCCAGGCACATCCTAAAGAGGTTACTTTCTACACTGAAAATGAGGTGCTTAGTTACTAGAAAGTTCAGCATGTCCTGCAAGCAAAAACATCCAAAAACTGCAGTCTCCAGATCAAGCCTCTTCTTATGTTGCTTATTCTTGACAGGTTGGTTCCATTGCCTCTGATGGGATGAACACACAAGTGCTTACGTTTCAATCAGACAGTACAGATGCATGAGACCAACATGTGACAGTTTATGGTTCACAGAAGGTAAAGCAAATGTATTTTACATGGACTCGTAGTCACAGTTTTAACATCTTAGATCACATTCTGTAAATGATACTCGCAGTATCTGAAGACAGTTCTTCAGCTGGTATAATACTCACCTACCCTGAACTGAGCAGAACAGTGCAGCTGTCTAAGGTGCGTGCTGCCTCCAGAACAGGCACAGCCCAACAGTTCTTGACAGCCACCAAAAGTGCAGACTCTGATACATATGAAAATGGTATTATTTGCAATCACTTTAAACATTTTACATTATTCTTTTCAGCTGAGTCCATTGCTTTCAAGTCTGTGACAGCAATAGAGTTCCAAAGCACATCTCTTGTTGCCCAAACACTGCACTGCAAGCTAAATTTGCTTCACATTAATGAAAGCAATTCTTTGTGCTAGTGACTGGTCTATCATTAGTTCATAATTGCAATAATTAGCAATAACATCTCTGACCCACTCTTACCTTCAGCTTAACACCATTATTTCAATCAGTTCAAAAGCTCTGTATGTAAGCACAGCTGTACTCACAAGCACTTTGCACAGGTGGGGAACAAAGCAGGATTGAGAACAGAGGAGACTGTTAAAACTCTCGGGTTTAGCAACCAGTAAAAATTCCATATGATGTGGAATTTTTTTTTAAATTAATTTTAAAAATTCCATATGTGCTTAATGCACACCAGCTCTTAAGCAAACAGGACTACAAAAGGATATTTAGCTATAATACAAACTACAGTTTTACAAAATCTAAAAAAAAAGCTACCTGGCTTATAGAGTCTCTGTCATCCATCTCAGAACTGATTTTTGAGACTTTTTTCTTGCAACATCAAGTGGAAGAGTCCTGCACACTATTTAGGACATGAGAAAACAATGTCATGAGTCGGCAATAACTGGTTTACTTGCATTATATTTCAACAGGACAAGAACTTGCAAGCACACTCTCCCTACCACATAACATTGTCAGAAAACTACATAGAAGAGAAACGAGTTAGAATTAGTGACAGCTGATAGTACCTACACGGCACTGTAGGGTGGGTAACAGCAAAGCAGTGGGAATTTTTCTTTTTGTACCTGCTGTAAGTTGAGTGAAATCAACCTCTTAAAAAATTGATGATTTAAGGAAAAAAAATAAAGAGAAAAACCACAGAAAAACAACAAAAGTAATTTATATACTTGAAATCTTCCTACACACAAAAGTAAGCAAATAAGTAAAAGCAACACTTTAATAAGAATTTAGATTCATGCTAGAGTTTCTCATACAAGTTACACTTTTTATTCTGTCTCATTATTTTTGGTAAACTTACCTTCTTTCTGGTGTAAAGTTTTAGACAGCCATTTACTGAAGTATCTCATCCTGTCACATCTGCAGCAATATGTTTGCTAAACTGTAAGTAGCAGCAATCAAAAACATTAATTCATAAACTATTCAGATCAAAAGCACTGATTACTACTCAAGCCACAGGCTACAGTAAATAGCTACGTGAGCTTACATTTTAATAAGAAACTTTTTTTTTCAGTATAAAAATTCCTGACTTCGGTTATATATAGTTGTAAAAGTCTTATTCCAAGCTGTAATTCTTTACCAATGTTCATTCAAGAACACTGGAAGCAAAATGTAGGGCAATTCTTGTATGCTTAGACAGAATAAAATGAAAGTTAGTCCTATTGCAGGAGTCCAAATAGACATTTCATAGCTCTGGACTGAGAAACCCATCGCAAGCATTCCTGAGGAACATCTGCAGTGTTATGAATTTAGTAGCCATTTTCTCAAATATAAGAGCAAATCCCTATTCTAATCCTTAAAGCTTCCATATATGCTCAGGAAGGCACTGGATAGAGCCCACGTTAAAGTTCCTTCATATCGAGAAGGTACTGGGTTAGAAAATGCAATTAAATAAAAACCCAGGAGATGCTTGATGGCATAGCTAAGTCATCTTCAGCATCCCTTTTGAGGTAGGTCAGCTTTGACCAGGTATTCCTACTGCCAGCAAAGCTGCATGAGGAAAGGTGTCAAACACTCCTTTGAGATTTTAATTGCTGACAGTACACATGATTTATGAAAAAACAGAAGAAGATGAAAAATATCACCAATGCCCATCCCATAAAACTTAGAAGAGGCTTGGGAAGTACAAGACCGGTGTTTAAAAAATACTTCCAATCTCTGATGTGCAGCCTGTATAACCAATATCATACCTGGACTGCACAGAGGTTGCAGGGAGCTATCATAAAAATTAAGCTGCAAAACTTCAAAGCACAAGAAGCATTTCAAGAACGGAACAAAAAAGGAAGATGCAGCTACCAGGCAGAAGGCATGTGATAACTATGAACTGGTGAGGCTAAGAAGAAATGGGGCAAAAATTCCTACTGTAATAATCCCTCACATCTCAGCATCCATTCACAGAGGAACAGGTTCCAAGAAGGGACAGGGATAGGCAGTTACAACAAAGCTTAGAGCATGGACTCCTCACCTTCATGTAGAGGCAGTCTTTTAACACCACAAGACGCAACAAATTAAAAAGGTGCTTAAAAATCAGCCAAAAATTAATTACTCTTTAGCCACTTTATAGCAACTAGCAAAAACAGGTCAAATTCAGAAGCAACATTCAGAGACTGAGTGGTGCTTAGTGAATGATGCATATCTGGCCCTGTCCCCTGAATTCCTGTGCCACACTACCTCTGCTTCCATTCTTTTATGAAGTTGAAAATGGTCCCACAGTTCATAATGTGCACATTTATAGAGCATGAACACCTGTGAGAGAGTGCTGAAATCTAAAAGCATCTATCATGTGGTAAGAGCTGCATTTCCTGTGCATTTATGGATCTGAAGCATAGCACCAGTGCAGCTACAAGTCATCTGAATGAGGAAAAAGAAATCACACACTGTAATACTTTAACTGTCTCTGAACACACATTCTTCACACCCCAGCAGCAGTATCTATAAAAGACAAAAGAAATGCCACACTCAGATCAGGTGTTCTAGTTCAGTGTCCTGTCTTTGACACTGGAGAGCAGCACACATGTCAGCAAAAGCATGGAATAAATAGTTATTAAAAACCTACCTCCTGAGGAAAGCATCTCTCCTCTTTATGCCATCAGCACAAGGGTTGACACCATTATGAACAAGGACTGGGTTTTTTCCCCCCCTCATGTTTTCCATATATTCAGTCTCTCCAACTCTCCCATTTCTTTTCCTTCCCTTCTCAAAGCCTCTGCATCCTCTCAGGGAGTAGAGATAGCCAAAATGTCTCACGAGGTCTTCTCTCAGCAGACATGGGAGCAGCAGCCAGGAGGGAGGGGTACCATAAGGTACTGCCCTTCCAGCAGGATTAGCCTGTTCTAAATCAGCCTGGCTGAGGCTTTACCATTTAGTTTGCAGTATTGCCCTACAAGGAACAGGAGCTAGCCAGGAAAAAGCTGCAGCTCTGAAAGGCTAGGATCCAGAACTTCTTTTTGACCTCTTTTTCTAGATAAACTAACAAAAATGAATGCTGAGGGCTGGTGGGAATACAGTTCTCATGGCAGGGTGAGCTACTGCCACATGTGTGGCTTGTACACATTTCACTAAGCGAAGTTTATATTTAGGGAACACAAAAACAACTCTGCTAGAAATGTATATGAGATGACATTTTATTATTATGCACAATTTGTATCATTCACAGCTTACTGGTCTGTAGTCCTGGAATGAAGTGGATATGTACAGTAGCAAACTTAAATGATTTTCCATTGACAATGAAAATAAATCACATTTGAGTGTTACATCACACTATTCATTTCATCTCAGTAAACATAGATGGTATAGCATAAGCAATAATAATTCTCTTATATTGAGAGCTCCAGGATCTTCCACTCACATTTCCCTTACTTAGATCTAAAGTGCCTGCCTTTAAAATGATGTCAAAAAAACACAAAGCAACAAAAAAAGCAAGAGAGGAAGGAAAGACAAGAGGTTTCAGACTTGCACAGATGTGGCTTTCTTTTTTTTTTTTAACTCAGCAGTCTTTGAAAAGAAATACATATCAACAACAACTATGTAGTTTTATATTTCAAGTCATACTTTAGCTCTTAAGAAGTTGAAAAAAACCCAACAGAACTAAAATTTACTTTGTAATTCAAGAAAGTAAAGAAATACTAACATAGACAACATTTCAAACTTTAAAGCTAATCATTGCAATGCTGTTTCTTGGTTGGAAAAGTGATGAAATAGTCAGAAAAGACTCACAAAGATAGCTGAGTAGCTAACAATACAGTGTTTTAGTGTGCATGTACTAACAACACAGATTTTGTATATTTTTATCACAGCTTTGTTGTTTTATTATTTATTGGGGGGTTTTATGGCAAACTCCACAGAAATTCCAGTTGTTTCACAGCAGAAGGTTCATAAGGGAATAATGCCACAGTCTTAAAGTACACGCTTCAGTGAGGTTTCACCACTCTGCATCTCCAATGGCTTTTGCAAAAACATGGTCTTTACCCTCAAAGGACATCACTCCATCTTTTAAGAAGAACTTCCATTTGTTCTTAATTCGATGTATCTGATAAAAATCAAAATCAATGCCCCCACAAATATATATTAGACCATCCATTTAAAAAAGAAAAGATTTTAGCACAACGTGGTTTACACACCCTGTTTTTATTTTAAAATCCTGATAACCCAAAATATTCAATGGAAGCAGTATATTTCATTTGTCTACAATGAATTCCCTGCCCTCTCAAGAGAGCAACCTCATGAATCTTAGCACACATTCTCCCACGCTCCCTCCCCACCCTCCCAAAAAATGTTAGCTCTGTGACAGCTCAACACCAGCAGGACAAGACAACAGTAATGGAGCAATTTCATGAGAGATCAGTCTGCCCCAAAATAAACTGCACCTTGCAAACAAGTACAGCTTAACTGAAGTGCAGTTTTCCTTTTTCCATACACATGGCAAAGCAACGTTGCATGCACAGCAGTGTAAAGATAAGGCTAAAAGCAGGAAAACTTTGCTTAAGAGCAAATACTGCCATAAAAAAAAAATTTTATATTCTGCTTCTTTTTAAAGCCCTGCAAAATAATCCATACTATAAGAAGGAATTTTAACCAACTCTAGAAAATTCCTTGAATTTTTAGCAGTCTAGTTTCATCTCTAGAAAGAAAAAGAAACAGGACAGCAATTTGGGCAGCAGCATTCTTTTATAGGTAACAAGGTAACTTAATAGAAAAATGTTTTTATCTACTTTTCACTGTGCCTAGTCACTAGTCACTTTTGAAAGAATAAAAGTCAAGGCACATTCTCAAGCAAACTATAGCCATATTGTTCCATATTTGTTTTAAAATAAAATACGCACTTTGATTTGTTATCTTTTAAATTACTGACATAGTTAGTACTTAATCTGATCTTTGGAAGTTCAAAATAAGGTTGAATTTTAAACACTAAAATGAAGGACAAAATGGCCCTTGACCAATCACTTTGTTTCTCAGCCACAACAGAATTCTGGTAGGAAAGTCTCCCAGTAAGCACTTCAAAGACAAAAAGGTTAAAGAAAGTTCACACACTTCTCTTTCTGTTACCCATTTCAAAAGTCTTAATTCATGGCTGAATTTGCCTGCGTACATCCATGGAAATGTTGCTATTACTTAAAAGTTAAGGAAATGCATAAGCTTTTGCACCTTTACACATTTTAATTTTGCAAGACTTGTTCTCTTTTCCTTTAATAGGCCATTCTGATTATCCTCATTTCAGAAAACAGCATGAAAGTCTTCAGACTATTGCCAGCTAAACACATAATTTAAACAGCCGATTATTACAGCATTTGATTAAAAGGCATAGACAGTAGAACAGACATGGATTTGCTGAAGATATTATTTGGAATGATTAAGGAACGAAGATAAAAGTATATACTGTACCTTATCATACTGACAAACTATCACATTGTCGGTGTCAAATAAGTCTGGAATGTCCTGTTCACTGACATCATCACCAGAGTTTAAGGGGTCCTAGAAATTAAAATTCTATTTTATACACTCTTTCAGAATAGCATTGAATATACGGGGCATCAAACACATCTAGAACAACAAGGGTTACCACTGAAAAAAAAATCAAGACCTAGAGGCTATGAAGACCACAGTGCACAAACTTCATGTATAAGCACCTTTACATGCTTGCATTCTCAAAAACAAGAACACCGTGAACAAAAACACAGGTCAAAAAGCAAGACTGCTAAATGATAAACTGAACCCAGTAACTGGAACACTGATCAACTTGTATTTATTTGAAGTCCAAATGCTTACAAGTTGATTCTCTTGTGAACAAATCTTCAGGATACAAAATTACACATCTTAAAGAAAAAGGAAAACCTAGGAAACATATGTTCTTGTATCATATTGTTCTCTGTCTAATCCCCTGTGGTCCTTCAGAAGGATGGAAGTCTATATTTGTATCCTGATCTTATTTAAATATATCTTATAATTAAAAAACTTAGATTTGAAATATTTAAATAAAAAGCAGAACTCTATTCCACTGAGGCCAGGGTTTTACAATAGATCTTCAATTCTGATAATTTAGTATTTTAATTAATCTAATAAACTAAAGTCATTTCAATATTTCTTTCATTTGTCCACACTCTTCATAATGAGCTCTGAGTAATTTCTCAGCAATACCTCCTATCTCCAGAGGGATGTAACTTCACTGTGCATCCTCTGCATCAAACCAACCAGGAATTGTTCTAGGTCCAACAGTTCAAGTCAAGATACACCTACTATTTCTATGTGCTTCACAAGGCTAAAAACTAAATTACCTCCTCAACTATATCTATTTGGAGGTCTTCATTATCACCACCACTGCAGCTAGACTCCATATTTGAAGTACTGTCACATTCTTCATCATAGTCTTCTTCATCATCCAGAACTTTTAGATCCTCTGATTCAATAATTCCAATGAATTCATTCTCTTCCTTATCTTTTGTACATGGTATTTCTTCCTTGGAAGAAACATCACCAGTACCATCTAGCTGGATTATGCCTTCAATGTCACTGCAGATATCCTTCTCTGATTGGAAGTTACATCCCATCTGCTCAGTAGGTTCCAGGTGACAGGAATAAAAGAGACCAGAGACAGCTTGTGAATTAATGCCACAATGAAACCTGTGTTCAGCACAAAGCCTGAGATTTTTGTTCATAAACCAGTGTGTTTGGGGCACTAAAATGAGTTTCAAGTCCTACTGCTTGTAAACCCTGAGTACATTTGCAAACTGTGATTACATCCAACCTTAAATTAAACCCATGACAAATATTCCTCAGCAATACAGGAAAAAAGAATTCTCTGACTTTTCTTTAAACACTCTTGAACTCTAAGAAAAAGGCAATTAAGTGGGTCTTTAGAATTTCTATTCCAAAAAAACCTTCAAAACAAAAAAAAAAAAGCTAATCCTCTGCCCCCAAAAATAGCATTTTTCATTTTTTAAATAGGAGTCAAGATGAACTGATTCCTCTCCTTCAACTCAATCAAAATGCTTTGTTTAAATAAGATATAAAATGCTGGAAGAAACAGTAAACATTTCACTACTTCAAGTTACTGTTCATAAAAGTGCTAGAATTCCTAAACAGAAGATTCACAGAATAAAAAGGCTTTAAGGTTTTGGCCATCTTCAGTTTCTCATTAAATCTTTATTGTAGCACTTAATTTCCATCCACATACACTTCCTAGTTCAACAAAATAACACTTTGCTTTGACCTTCCATTCTTACTGTGGGCAGTCTTCATCATCCTGCCATCAAAGTTCAGATGAGCAACATAACATGCTTTCTATTTTCAGACATTTGGCGTTACTGTCATTAAATCTGCATTTAATAAATTTGCCTCAATCGCACATAAGCACCACAACTCAAAGTCAGCAAGCCAGTCTGAATTTCAAACATCTACAAATAATTTCTGGAACAAAAATTAGATGAGGTCAGGAAAGCGGGTTGTTAATAAAAGTCATTCAAGTTTTCCACACAGCTGGAGCTGAGTTCTAGTGTTTTCAGGACTTTTTCCCAAGGAAGTACATTTTCTTCCAGAAGATTTTCATTTATCAAATCTGACTTTTCATCCTCAATGCAACTTAAATGGTCTTCATACATTATAAGCTCAAACTAATCCTAGCTGATACTGCAAAAACACTTTGCCCACAGCTGACCAGTATCCATATGCTGATCAGTGTCAGAATGATACAGAACCTCTCAAGGGGTCATTCATGTCTGTTTAGTCACCAAAAAAAAAAAAAAAAAGCTAATATGATCCTCAAAAGTAATCAAGAAGTCTAATACATTATATCTAGCCATTATCCATTACACTTCACATTTTTAGACTGACATTCTTATCCATCACAGAATTTTAGCAGTATTTCAGCAGTATTTCTGACAAATTCTAAATGTAAAAATAAGCAGTTAGCTAGTGCTCTTTTAAACAAGCTCAAGAAGGAATTTTAAGATGAAAATAATTTTTATTCTTAGAATTTAGAGGTGCTAGTTGTCACTTAGAGATGTGTTCAAACCACCATCTCCGACAGATGTATTTTCACCAGCTGAGAAACAAAAAGCCTTACCTTGTCAGAGGAAGCAATGCTGCCCTGACCTTTCAGGAATGCACTGTCAGCCAAGCTTTCACTGGCGATAATCAGGTCAATGATATCATCAGACACCTGCTGCTGCACCAGCTCCGGAGCCTCCATGTCCAGCTGCCCCTCCACATCCAGCAGTACACTGCTCGAGTTGTTTGCCAAGGATTCATCGAGAAAAAGTCCTACAGAGGATTCTGGAGTAAACACAGCTGTGTGAAGATTGTCGTGCTGGGAGTTTTCTGTGGAGCCTGCATGCTGATTCAACACTGCATTAGCTGCAAGTTCCTGCTGACTCTCAGGAGGCTGCTGGACCAATGTAGCAGAGTTCTCCAGGGGGTGTTTTTCCACAATGTTTGGTTTAAATACCATAGTCTGTTGGACAGCAGCCTCCTGGGCTTGCACTGTTTCACCAGCTGCCTGGAAAGAGGGTGCGTTCATCTGTGCAACACCAGCAACACTGGCTTGCAGAACTGAAGGTTGCCCAAGGGGATGAATTATCTGCTGCACAGGAGGGTGTAGAATGCTGCTATCTCCTGAGGCTTGTGTAACCATAACAGGCACATTTACTTTATAAAGTTGCCCTACGGAGAGAAGAGTTAAAAACTGCTTCAGCAGGTTAAACTACACATTCATCCAGGCCACTGACACTTTACCACTAAAAAGCAATAGCAAACACTCAGGCAAACTATGAGAAAAGGGATCTTTACAAAATAAAACTTTCCTCAAGCACAATATCAGCCCTTGAAAATTAAGCATTTAGAAGCTTTCTGAGTCGTGGCTTCCATCCAGTCCACCATGTTTTACACCCATTTTTAGTTTTGGCCTACACAATACCCTGTGACAGTAAGTTCAGTAATTTAATTACATACTAGATTTAAAACAATAAATAAATAAAAATCCTGATTTGAATTTTTTTTCTATGTTATTTCAGAAACCAAGAAATACAAGATGAAACAATAAACTATTCTATATGTACAAGGAGAGTTCAGCACCTTTGGGTATCCCCTCTAAAGAAACTGTCCAGTCTAGTTAAAAAAAAAAAAAGGCCACTCCTAATTTCTGTATCTTCTCATTGTACAAAAACCACGCCAAATACTGAATCCTTAAAGTTATTATTATCAGTCTTAAAATTACGATGCCAGAGCCAAATTCCAAACTCCATTGGAGTTTTCTCCTACACACACACACAGCCACTGGTACCAATCTATAGGTCTCAAAACCTCAGGAATTATACCTGAAATAGATAACTAGTGACATTAGTTCATGAGGGAAGATTTAATGACTGAAATAAGCCTTCCACTGATCATCACACCTAAGCAGCACAAGCATATTTTTGTACAAGCAGCATAGGCAATTTCATCAGCAAACGAATGTGAGCAAAAAAGTTAATGCTTGATTTTATTTTATTTGAACAATAAATCAATTTGTTTCTGAACCACTGGAGGGTCTTTACCTTTTTAAAACATGGAAGATTGTCCCTCATATAAGAGAAGGAGATACCTTCTTGATCTTGCAAGTGTACACAACTGACACGCTAACTAATCAATGCAATTACTTCCCCCACGCAGCAATCATGGACACAAACTACAAAGGAAGAGAAGGGTAACTGGCTTTACCCACCTTTACTTTTCACTTGACATCTGTTTTATCTACTGCACTTGGGACCATCTTTCAATATCCACAGTGCACTGTTACATTTTACATGTCCTCTTTAACCTTACCTGGGGCTGCCTGTAGTGTCACTCCAGCTGGCAGGTGGATGGGATAAGCAACAGCCGAAGGGAGAGCAAGAGTTGCCCCTGCTTGTGAGGGTCCCTGGATACACGAGAGCTGGCTTCAGTAAGAAATAGTGCACATTTCATCCCCTGGGCCCTGACTGCCACACCTAACACATCCATATGGAATACCAATGAGGACCTTTCAGGGTCATCTTTGCTGAAAAGTTGCTTCATGCTTTTGATATTCAGATAGATGAAAAGTATTCTGCGTTAACAGGGTAATGATTTGCCCTAACCATTTTCTACTTCCCAGCTATCACATTCCCCTTTTTTCAAGAGAACACTTTCCCTTACACCTTCAATTGTACCCACCATCCCAAAAGGTATTTATCCACTCAGAGTCACTTTTCCCTAAGTTTATGCATTACTCCACACAGACTCCTTTCCTAGGCCTATGAAGTCATTTCACATTCTCTTTTCACTGTGGAGCTCCTCCAAGAGTTGGATATATGGCTCCCTTTCAAACTAGCTGTTTCAGGGAAATCCAAATTTTAAATCAGGAAATTCACATGTTGCAGAAACATCTTCCCAATATTATATTCAACTTTACAGGCTAATTAGCTTGAGTGTCAGGAGGCACTCAATAAGTTCATCAAGCTCTGACAATTAGTAGCCCCTCCTCAAAGAAATTTTGCCATACCCAGAGTTCAGAACTTGTCAACTCTGAAAGCATCCATTTGCTTCTGGATGATTCCTACACTTTACAGATAATGCTGCTTCCAGCTTCACTAATGCTAGTATTGCCCAACCATGCATTATTTTAACACCCAGTAATTCACTTTTTTTTAAAGTATCTGTAGATGTCCCATCCTATGTTCCATCCTATGGGCTAAATACATGCAGCTGTCTTCCAACACACCTCTGGCTGCACTGCCTGCAAAACCAGCTGGTAGATCCCCATCCTTTTTCACTGCTCAAATAGAAGCAGCAGTGTTACAGCCCTCCCCCTTTAAGCCTATTAATAACTGACAAACAACACTTTAGGCATTCAGGATAATCAAAACTGAAGTAAAATATCACTACAGCTACATACCAGTTCTGCAGCTGTGAAATGCTGAAAACCTCTGCCAGCTGGGATGACAAAAGAAGCTATTAAAAAAAAACCAAACACCACACACACAAAAAAACACATTACTTTACAAGAAACATTAATTTCTTGGACACATTTATCTTTCAGTAATTTACAGCAAGCACACGTTAAACTAAAGCAATCTAACTTCAGCTAATACTCATTAGATCAACAACCAAGTGAGCACGAGTATTGCCTTGCCACCATGAGGAAAACATGCAAGTAGTTTTCTGCACCAGAGCAAATTCAGTGGTGCTAACAGTAGGAACACTAGCATAAGATTTTCAAAAGGACTTAACACTGACTTCAGTGGAAGGAAAAAAAAACGCCAAAGGGAAAACTTTCCCAGGCTTCCGGAAGCAAACAATTTAGGTAGCCCTAAATACTTTGAAAATCTCTTGTCATAAGGCAATTCAAATCCCATCGTTAAAAATAAATACATTCACTGGCTTCAACAGATTGTTTTGCCTTAGTATTGTCACTTAAAAACTTAGGAGTAACAAGGTAATGCTCATTAAATATAAGACCTCCAGTAGCACACAAAGCCAAAAATATATTCGCTTTCAGCACATGGAATAAATGAAACATCTGCCTCCAAAAACAATTCATGCAACTATGAAGACTGTTAAAAAAAAAAAAAAACAGAAGAGTGCCTGCCCAACCTTGAAGTGCACTACAATACAGATTTTCATTAAACCATCTCATATGGGTTTTGTCCTTTATGGGCAAAGGTCCTAATGGCCTCACACTTTGTGATAAGTCTCAGCTGAGCATTACACTCCACCACAACAATACCACAGCAGTCGGTGGGAATTAATTGAGAAGAATAGGTCCTGATGTCAGAGGCTGTGTGAAAGTCAAGTACTTCTCTGAAACAGGAGCACTGCTTTTAGAAAAACTAACTGAAAGAAAAACCAAAAAGCTCCCTCTCTTCTGTTTGAGCAAGAGATTACATTTCAGCAGCTTGAGAACCAGATTAAACTCCAACACGGCAGCAGAGCTGCATGGCACAAGCGTGACGTATAACCTCTGCACACATCAGGACACACATTAAACAGGGAAGCAAAAGCTTAACCCTACACGTAAAGCTGCAACTGAAGGGCTACACTTTTGGACTGCAGACAAGAACACTAAAATTCTCTACATGTTTTGCTAAAGGAAATAGGCAGCCGATCAAGAGCACATAGAGAGAATTCCATTCGTTTATCAAAGTTTAATTCATCCTTTATTGGTCAAATTCTGCTTTCAAATCATTACTGTTCCCCCTTGTGCTATATACAGAAGTATCACAAACCCAGATTATTGCAAGTCTTCAAAGAACATCCCTGAATCACAGAGGTATTCTTAAATTGCTTCCGTTGTGTCCAAGACCTGACCTGCTGAAGCCTGCAGAACATTGTGAAAATTCTGTGGCAGCTGCAGGGTGAACTGTGGAGAGCAGTGGCCATGACTGAAGAAGCCTTCTGTTGCTTTAGACTCTGTCACCTTGGTTTCCCAAAGCTGCAGAAAGATGATTATTAAGGTCAACAAATATCAACTTTAAAAACAAACCACACTAAAAAGATAATCAAGTATTCCCAGTTTTTCCAAGAGTAAATTGACTGATTCTATCCAACAAACATGGTAACAATCACTAATGGTTTCGACTGCCAGCCGCCAACACATCATTCACAGGATACTTGTAACTCTAAGTTAAGGTAAAAGTTTGCATGTTTCAGAGGGCAAAGAAATTAATAAGTACATCTTCTCGAACAACAACAACAAAAAAACCCACAGCTGCTATTAACACAGGGAAGCCAAACAAACCTGCTTCAAGTCTTTCAGAACCTGTTCCTCTACACCCTCTTCTGCAAAACGTTCCCGCACACCTTCAATCACATCTTCGATAATGGACTTGTATAGCACAGACTAGATGAAAAAAATATATATTTTTGACTTAAGATGAGCATTAAGTCATTTGAAAAGATAGCACAAAATCAAATCTCACTGCAGAAACTATTGTTACGAACTGAACAGCAAGAACAGATCAGTTTAATAAACTGAATGTCAAACATGAAGGTCTGCAATTCCACTCATTCTTTTAAATCTGACATCCCTAAAAAAACACTGGATTTGAGCCTCAAATTATTGGTTAGGCTACAGAAACATTTAAGAAAATCCTAGAAACATTACAAAAATAATTGCTGTGCCTATTTTCAAACAAGCATGTCCAACCACTTTGTATTATTCTATAATAATTGCCCCTGACTTAAAGGCCAACCAACAAGCTACTCAAAATGAGATGTGCCTATTCCATCAGAAGCAGAATGTAAGGAACCTGCAAAAAATAACAGAGATTTATTTATTTTTTCTTTATGGAAACAGTCTGATTCTGTATAGTGGATTAGCTAAGGAAATTTTAACATTATCATTATCAATACATATAATTTCTCTTATATTAAAATAGCACTTCAACAGAACATTTTATTCCTTCCTCTGCCCATGTAAGTGATTAAATCCTAAGGCTCCAGTTAGACCTGGACAGCAGACACACATGAGCTTCAACATTCATACACTCCAGTGTAAGACAATTGCAGCAATTTAAACCTTATTAATTTTGATTATCATCTCCACCAGAATAGCCTACACAAGGTGAAAGACAAAGCTATTTTAGGAAACAGAAGATTCTGGGTTATTAATTTTTCTAACATCAAATTAATACTTTACTGCTCTAAAGGTATTCTAAAGTCTAGATGATTAAAAATCTCTTTTTTTTTAAATAGACGTTATTAAGAAGTTACACATTACAGTTTTTGCAAAAAGCAATCAACACAATGTAGCACTACTTGAAAATAACCATACTCATGCATAATTTTTTATCGGGGGTTATTGATCTCCAAAAATTCTCCACCAAGTTTCAGGATACTAGGAAGATGAGGAGGAAAAAAAAAGTCTACTTTTGTACCACTGCACTAAAAGCTGTTGATCAGCCCATATGTCAAATGCTCTGCGCCTTCACTGTTAATCCAGAAGAGAAACTGAATGTAAATCTTTCAACGGGCCTATTCCTCTCCCCAAGATTGCCAAGCTAGAGTGAGTGCAAATATTTGTTATGCTACATAAAAACTGAACATAGTGACTGTAAAATTCAAACACCACATGCTTCCAAATTAGAGAAAAACGGTTACAGTGCAGACATTGTTGTACTCCAGCTTTAGCCCCTCACACACAAGGCACTCTTTCGCCAGAACCAGGCCATCCACATCGGGAAGTGTCAAACTCCAGTTTTCTTTGTATACAGTGGGGCGGCAGGAAGGGCTTATCGACGCTCCATTCCGGCAACGCCCGAAAAAGTGAAGCCTCCAAGGCTCCCCTGGGATTACCGCCCGCTGAGGGACCACCTGAAGCCCCACGTATAGAGTGACAGGAGCAGA
>VZRE01004340.1:165434-198552 GCA_013396775.1 Cephalopterus ornatus | reverse complement strand
GCACTGCGGAGCTCGCACAGCGCCTCGCCGGAGCTCCCCGGCGCCTCACGCCAGCCCCTGACACGACCCTCCCGCCCGCAGTGCCCACAATATGTCATTTATCAACAACGACGACAAAAAGGGGGACGCAGGGAGAGGGAAGCGATTTCCCCGTCCCCGTCCCGCAGGGAGGGGCAGCCAGCCCCGCCGGGCGGCTCGCAGCCCCCGGCCCAGCCCGGCCCCTCACCACGGCGTTACGATCCATGGCCGCGGCAGCAGCACGGCCGCCGCCGCCCCCGCCCGCCTTTAAGGCGGCGTTGCCATGGGGACAGCCCGGCCCCGCCCGGCCGTCCCCGGCGGGCTCCCTGTCCTCCCACGTCCCTGAAAATCCGGGGGGCCCGGGGGTGGATACTACACCCAGACACTGAAAGCGACACCGAAAAGAGGGACGGGCCGCCGCCCGGCGTGGGATCCAAGCTCTCTAGCCTGGAGCTTCCCCTTATGAGCGCAGGGGAAAGGAGGATTTGTCTGGAGAACCACAGTTGCCCCGTGGTGCGAGTAAGGCACCGAGGAAAGCTGGATACAAAAGCATATCATTTTGCTCTAATAAACCCCGAAGTCATGATTACCTCCTAAAACAGGAGGATAGCTGAAGCTACCAGTTAAGTAGCAGCAATCTGGCACAACTACTCAAATTATTGCTTACATTTGCAGCAATCTGTTCATATGTTAATACAGAGATTTACCAATTTAGCAGTTACTCATCTGGAAAAATGTTCATTAATCCCATATATGTAGTAGAATATATGCTTAGGTCTTTCTGCACCTTTAGTCAGTGTTGCCCTGGTGATTCTGAGAACCTAGAAACATAATCTTTTTTTCCTTTCCTTTTCATTTTGTAGGTAGCTATGTAGTTACAGTGCTGTTTGGCTTGTGAAGAGGAGACTCACCCATTAAGCTTTCATTTTTAAGGCTAACTTACACATCCTGAAAAATGAAAATATTTTAATGAAAATACTGACAGACCCTTAATTATACAGCCACAAAAAAAGCTACAAAAAAAGAAGCAACATCCATAATAATATTCTAAGTTGCGTTTTCACGAGTGAGACAAATACAATTTCCTACTGAAGTAATTTTGCTCTACCAGAAAATATGTTTAATGACACTGTCTGGGTCTTGAATTAAACAGCAGTTACATATGCAGCTGTTCTGTATGCCCTGCATCTTCACGAGGAAAGGAAGAGCCATGTTGTTTTTATTTAAATAATAAAACATGTTTTTTTAAAGCACAGTGCTCATTTGAAACTGTCTGGGATAGTGCATACCGAGAGTGTCCTTATTCTTCTCCTGGCTTTTTCCAGTCATATTAACAGAGATAGCAGGAAGGAGCTGCAGCCTTGAGGATCTCACTGGGCCTTGAAGGTCACAGATGGTGATCCTGCAGCTGGATCCTTCTTTCCTCATCAGGCAGATAGACCTTATGCAGGGCCTTCTCCCTACCAGCATGCTGTACAGTGCTTCTAGAAAGGTGGAAGTGCAGAAATAAGATCTATAAATGAGCTCCCTCCTTTCTACCTCTGTTTATCTAGGGATTACAAAGTGCCTTGAAATTGTAACAGTTTGTATGCCTAACTTCAAAAAGAAATGCTGGGGAGCTTGATACCAAAGGACTTCCCAGCTGTCTCAGATAGTGGTAAGATTACTTTGCTTATGTCCACATGAAAAGTTGCAGACCAAAGCAAATTATCTTCACCTGCACTTCAGGTGGAGCGCATGACTCTAGATTTGTACTCCCACGAGGCACTGTGGGCATACCCCATCTGTTCTAAATTATACCCTTTGCATCGTGAACAACAAAGATCCTGTCACCAGGGTCAACATGTGAGCTCCCTTCATGCAGGGGACAGCAGATAAGCCTACTTATAGTACACATCTATCACTGAGGATAAAGTAGAAACTGGGAAAGGGAATACAACTTTCCAAGCTGCACAGGGAGTTTATAGAGGGCACTTCCTGCTAACCAAGGTGCTTATGTTTTCATCTGAGGTCTAGCAACATACCTGATATAATTTCTTTTACAAATGCCTAGACAAAGTGTCTTTTCACCCAAGCACTGCAAACAGTGTCAGCCGAACAGCATGATAAAGCCTGGTATGCACTGAAAAAATTCAATCACCTCTGGACAAGGAAAAGAAAATTAAAATATCTGTGAATAGCATTACCCATACTGACTGCCTAGCTTTGATATGGTGATCCTAACCTACTATCAGTGTCCTGCAGTATAAAGTGCAACCCTGTAGTCATTTTCATGCTTATGGACTTTTATAACAATTAACCCTACTTTAAAGAGAAGAAACTGAGGCACAGACACAGCAAATATCTTGTCCAAGCTCACAAATGGCAGTGGGGAACAGTATCCAGGTTTCATCAGTCTTGGTTCAGCTTCCATCCCAGCTCTCCCCATTGCAGTCTCTTTAACATCTCATGAGAGTTTTAGAAATGAGGCTATCAAAAAGATTATCATGCTGTTCAAACCCTTCTGATTTTTCAGGGGTTTTGTCAGCATTTGGGATAGTTCTGCTTAAGGACACCTCAAACATTCGTTTTCTAGACAGGTTTTAATTTGTAATTATTTATACTACTTGATACATGATGTCTAGAGAAGATTTATTTTTGGATGATGAACCTTTATTAATCATTTAAAAAAAAAATTTACCTTTTTCAAATATCTTCCCTCTAGAAACAGAAATCCCTCAGCACGCTCGGATGCTTGGTCATGACTGCCCTCGCCTGTTTAAATCCAGCATTGCTGCTGTAGAGGAACACAGCCACTCAACAGCAGGACTGCAGAATTCTATCTCAAGGCATATTTTGCAAATATCATTTTGCCTTTTCTTTCCAAGTAAAAGCAATCATTCTTAGGAGAAACCAGCTGCAGAATCCAGACAGTCCTCATGGAGACACTGCGACATGAGCAAAGGTGTAATTTCATTTTAAAGATATTCTCTAACATGCTCCCTTTTTTAGCTGTTGACTCATAGATATACAGCACTCCAGTCTCATAACCAATTTTATTAACAGCATGATTTTGTTACAAGCTCCATCATCTCCCTCAGAGTTCTGAGACAGATAATACTGGGACTTGTGATTTGTTCCTTTTTCATTTATCATGTGTGACTCCTGTTTCTTCAAGAGCCTCTCTTTTTTTTTTTTTTTAACCTGATTTAAACCACTTTAACAGAAGAACTATAGAAAGACCTGTCTCTTAATTCAATTTAATGACAAATTTTCAGGACATTGGGTGGCTTATGAAGGGCTCTGACCTGTACAAACTGCTGTATAAAAATGGCAGTCTGATGGATTGAATATACTGAACAGTACTGTATATCTCAGCTCCTCAGTAAGCCCAGAGACTTGTGTAGTATGAGTAAGCCTAATTAAGGATAAAATAAGCCTTGCCTCTCCTAAATACTCACTCTGATACATATGCCTTATGTGGAGAGAAATTCTCAGAGGATCAAGTAGCCACCAGTCATTTCACTGTCCTTATTCTTGTCCGTGCTTTCTATCACACTCCTGCTGCGCTCCAGCTCAGTGCTCATCCCCTGTTCCTGCAGCTCCTTTGCTGTCTGCCTCGTTTCCCTGGGTGTGACATACAGATGTTTATACCACCCTTTTCTCCCAGAGAAACCCTAACCTCCTGCCCTGTGTCCCCAAGAAAAGCCACAGTCCAGCTCCCTCCTTTGTCCACTGTCTTCACCTTCTCCCTCTCTAAGTCCCCTCCCTGCCATCTAGTTTTGCACCCCTCCATCAGTGGTTGAAATCCCACTCCTTCATCACCTGCCTGTGATTGCCGGTTACCTGCTCCTGGGCTCCCTGACTCCAGTGGGGAGGGACAAGCTACCAGAGACCTACAGACCTACTCAGAGTCAGGGTGCAACAGAAGAGCAAATGCCAGAAACATCGTGTCTCCTTATTTGAATTAGCTGATGGAAGTTCAGAGTGGAGCAGACTATTTCAGAAGTCCAGCGGTTTTAGTGCGAATTTAAATAAGAGCAGAGCAGCATGTTTTGGGCAAGGCCAATTTTCTTTGTCTAACTTTGTGTTTGGTAATTTAAAGAGGAATAAAGCTGAGTGACCACATCAGTCCCTTTCACCAGCATTGGGGTTTACAGCACCAACCAAACCACTAAAATCATCCAGCAAGTGACTTTGAGGAACAGGCTGAAGCACAGCTTAGTCAGGCTTTCCTTTTTACTGCCTAACTGATAATGATTTAACTCCATTAAAGAATAACTCTGATGTATGGAGGCTAACCTGCATTGCCATATTGGCGTGGGAAGCATTTACAGAGGACCCCAACATTTGCTCAAGATCGTATTCCTGAGCTTCCTTTGGCAAACGTGGATGGGCTCCTGCTGTCCTAATACTTTATTCTTCTTTGTTTTTTTATCTCTTTCCCCCAGCTCTACATTTGTGTAAATCTGCCCAAAGCAGATCTTCTGCATCCCCCTTTTGACATTATAATCATGCAATTAACAGCAAAGATATTCAGTAATGGCTTTCCATGAAGGGGGCTAAAACAGCCTTTCCCATTTTCTCTCCAAGCACTGGATGGCTCCCTCCATTTCAGATGAACTGTCATCTAAATCCTGGTATCATTTAGACAGTAAAATCTACTCCATATTACAGATGACTTGACAGATGAAGATCCCTTCCTAGATAGCAGTCCAAGAAAGTTACAGTGGTAGCTTACCTCTGGGTATCACCAGGCTAAGGCCTAAGTTCTTGCTTTAAATCCTCCCTGTTTCACTGCTGGGTTTTGTTTAATATTTTTTCATTGCACCCTTTTCAGCATGACCGTGTCATTCCCCTTGCATGAGCAAGATTGTCCTGTGCAGGAAGACAGGTCACCATTACCAGCAGCTGTGCAGATGTGATACAGGGATGCTCAAGGGGGAGCAAGTTCCGCATGGTGCACGTACTGGATGAAAGCAGGGCCAGCTGCATGGCATGGTGCTGCCCTGAGCAGGCCACAAGCAGGCACCAGCTGGCTTGTTCGGGTAGGATGCCTCTCACTGTGCCACATCAGTCTCACAACCACGGGCTGTGTCTTCAATGGCTCTGCCCATCCTCACCCCCCTCCCTTCTTCAGCTGCGTCAGCTCCTCCTCCTCACCCCAGGAGATCATTCAGTTCATTTTCCTCCACACCCCACAGCTACTTGCAACTTTGTTCTCAATATCTGCCCTTGAAGGCACTTCTCTACATGGTTTCCTCACCACTTCTCTGTTTCAGTCCTTCTTATAGTTAAGATTTTCAACTTGACTTAGAGAGGCATCAGTTCTCCTTATCCCTTGCAGGCAAGCTCTGCCTGCTGTCCTTTCCTTCTTGACAGCTCCCTGCTCACTCCCTGCTTCCTCTCTCTTACCTCCACTGCTGGTCACTCTTCACAGGTCTCTTCTACTCCCAACACATCCCCACCTCTGATTTTTTCTCCTTGGACTTTTCCTGTTGAAAATGGAAGTGAAAGTTCTTCCATATTAAACCAAAAAGGCCGTCATAGTGCAATGTAACATTAGACTGTATTCACCCACAACCAGAAACACCTAATCACACTGGGGTTTGGGATGGCAAAACAGAATTTGAGTGAATGCTTTTTTATCAGTAAGGCTTCAGCAGGCAGTGTGAGCACCACTTACAACATGTTATGATTGTTATTGTAAAAAATTACAGGTTGTTTTTGCTAAGGAAAGAACAGCGCTATAAAATAGCACATACTAGGCACAACAGAATCTAGGAAGCTGTCCCAAAATAAATGTTTTTATGTTTTTACTTGTACTCTAGTAATTTGTCATCTCACTTTTCATGTACCTGAATCATTTTGTGCACTGATACTTTTAAACATTGCAAAATGTTTAAGCTCTGTAAGGGGACTGCACTTTTGCTAGACACCTGCTTTCCATTTGCAGGTGTTCACTGAAGGATAGAACACCACTGCAGTGAAAATGGATGTTAACTCTATTTCCCAGTGCTTCCCAGAATAGCTGAGAGCTTTGCTACAGACACAGCAGCATAGGACAAGTGGCATGGTTATTTTGTTCTTTAAACCCATTCTTTGAATGCTGCCTCACAAACCTCTCACCTTATTCCCATATTTCCCCACAGAGGTTTCACTGTTTCCCTAGTAACAGCTCATTTCAAGAACAGGCTTTGAAATTTGTGAAAGTCTTAAACAGTTGTCGCTACATTATATTCGAATATCCCAGAGAGACCAAAGGGAGCACTCTATTGGAAAAAAACAGGGTATTCTCTGGGTTACTGTTATGCAAATAAGGCAGGAAAAGGTTCTGCCATAAATGATCATCATGAGACCCCACCTGGACTACTGCATCCAGCTCTGGGGCCCCCAACATAAGAAGGACATGGACCTGCTGGAACAAGTTCAGAGGAGGGCCACAGAGAGGATTATAGAGCTGGAGCATCTCTCCTATGAAGAGAGAGAGCTGGGTTTGTTCAGTCCGGAAAAGAGAAGGCTCCAGGGAGAACTTATAGCACCTTCCCGTACCTAAAGGGGACTACAAGAAAGATGGAGAGGGACTTGTTAGAAGGGCATGTAGTGATAGGACAATGGGGAATGGCCTTAAAGTGAAAGAGGGTAGGTTTGGATTAGATATTAGTAAGAAATTCTTTACCGTGAGGGTGGTGAGGCACAGGAACAGGTTGCCCAAAGAAGCTGTGGATGCCCCATCCCTGGAAGTGTTCAAGGTCAGGTTGGATGAGGCTTTGAGCAACCTGGACTAGTGGATCTTCAAGGTTCCTTCCAACCCAAACCATTTTAGGATCAACGGAATATAGCGCATCATTGAGCTTCCTGCAACTAGCTTTATCTAGTATGAAAAGTGATGTTCCCCACTCACAGAGAAGAACAGTTCTTCCTAATAAACTGCAATACCTGATGATTAAGATCAACCAGTTAATTATAGTAAATGTAAAACTAGCTTGATAAATTTCTAGTGAGGGGACAAGAAACTGCTAGTTTGAAATACAACTTTATTTTTTTTAATCAATATGCAATCTACAAAATGTTATTACAAGATTATCAGCATGATCTGTTTGTGCTTATACTGACAAAAAGACCCAAATAAAATTATAGTTTCCATTAAGAGTAACAGCACTGTTTCAGAGTTATCAAAATTATTGCTAAGAATTACTAACTGCAGCAATTAGTTAGTGTGTTTAGTTAACAAGAAGACAAATAAATGCAAAATAGAAGTATGGACATCAATACTGCAGCTAAGAAACCTTTCAGGTAAAATAAACACAATCAAAAGAAACATGTGAAAATATGTTTTCAGATGTAAAGTCCTTTTGGACAATTAATACAGAATCTGGAAAAAAAAAAAACCAAGGAGCATAAGGATGACAGTGGCTTGGCACCAAGTTCAATGGAGTGCATCATCATCTTCATCTCTCAGGAGCTGCAACACAGGGGCAACTGGACCATTGTTTCCTATCACTGCAAAGCTTCAGCTTTGACACCCGGTAACACCTCTTTTCCTATCTTTTGCGCTCTTTTCAGGTTGGAATAAGCACGCATTGCAGGTTGCTAACTAACATCAAAAATCTTCTGCAACCCATTACCACTATTTCTTTCTTCTTTTTTTTTGCCTCTCCTTGGAGACTTTGATGCAGATCCTATTTTGTCAGTTAAAAGACTTCCATTGACTTCAATGGGTGTTTGAATCCAAAATTACATCAAGTACCATTTACCTACAGTAATACAATTAGTCTGAGAAAGATGAATGCGCAGATAAGGTTTGTCGGTTTCAGCTAATACGACACTTTGTAAGTAAGGCAAACACACTACAAAAATAGCTGTTCTCATTGATTTGTGTTTTAAATACAAAATATCCCAAACCCTGCTGGTCCTCTGTGAAGAAAACACAGATAGTATCTAAACACTGCCTTGTAGTAAATGTTAGCGAAATGTCAGCATCTTAAGTGACCTAAACAGTTGGAAGCATTTCAGTGTCTGCAGGCTCTCGCTGCGGGAAGCAGAGATCAGATACATGTGAAACCTGGTTCCTCACATGATGCCAATGTACTTCATGGGTTATTTAAAGATCCAATCCTTCTGCTAGCTGGACACTGAGCATCACAACAGCTTATTGCAACTGTTCCTCTCTATTCCCACCTCCCGCCCCCGCAAATTACAATTCGACTACTTATAGCTCGGATTTTTAACTAATCAAAACCGGTATGTTTACTTACTATCAGCTGCTGTCATGTTCATGGAAATGTTAGCAAATGAGTCTTAAACATGGAGAATATTTGCTCAGTAGGTTATATTCAAGGTCACCAGACAGTGCAGAAAAAAGGGGAAGCCAGGGTGTTTCTGCTTAGGCACGTTGCAATAGAATAGGAAGTTAGAATTTGAGGAAGGGAAAAAAGTCAGACAACCCAAACTTAAACTGCAGCCTATTTTTAAATATTATGACACCAAGGCATATAAACATCAGTTTGAGACTGAACAGGGCAATTATTCAACTTTAGGCTGCACTAATTGTCAGGTTTAAATGGAAAGCCATGTATTAAACAAAGTAACTTTCTTTCAGTGTGGCAATATTTCTGTGGAATGAATTCCCAGTGATCCTGATCTAATTCCAATTAAAGTTCGTCATTTAGGCCACTCACTCAAAACAATAGCTTATATCTTGAAGGGTCAAACACTACACAAGCTTCTTAAACACATCCAGAAACAAAGCAGACACCCAAGAGAAGAAAAGCAGCCACTGCTTCTGTAACACCACTGGGTACTGAATGCCCAGGAGATGAGCACTGTGAATGGCAATACTAAGGTGAAAGAGTTCCTCCTACTTAAGAAACAGAAAAATAGGGGCCAGGTGTGCAAGACAGGCTTTGGAGAGTAACCACTGTTAAAAGTTTACTCAATTAGATGTATTAATGCAAGTCAAAACAAGTCAGCCTCAGACAAAGGTTTGTGCAGGTATTTGCAACACACATTTTGCTTCCTCTGCCTCACGGAGCAAAGAGGTTAATAGATATTGTAGCTCTAGTATAACCATGGACTTCTGCAAACTGCAGAGCTTGCCATGGTGCCAAGTACAAACACTTGGCCCCTTAGTTCAGCTAAGCAGTATATAAACCAAAATTAAATATTAATAAAACACAACAAACATGACTTGAAGGTGCTAATGGTTTCTCAATTCAAAACATGGATGAAGGATGCAAGAGCTGAGACGTATTTGGATCACTACTATACTCCAATGCTTGCTTAGATTTATAACAATATAATCTGCTAATAAAAAGGGATATATAGAGAAGCCCAAATACCATAATAGTCTATTTGGAGCTTTGGCAATGCAGTACCAATAAAAAACCTGCCCTCAGGACTTACTATAGAATCTATTACTCATTTCATTCTCAGCTTCCGAATGGGGGGAAAAGTTTATTGTGATGAACTAGGTTCATATTATGGCCTTCTGGTTCCTCAGACTGGTAATGTTCTCAGTGCATATCCCACTCATTTCTACTTTTGGGGAATAACATTTATCTGTATTTTTACACAGTGTTCAAAAAAACAGTTACAAGATGTATAAAGTGAGGCAGTGCATTACTATTTTTTTGTTCTCCACTAATTTCAGTTTGAAGTAAGGATAGTTTTAGGAAAACTGCAGCCAAAAAAAAGAAAGTATCAGGAGCATTTTTTCAATATATAAGATTTTTTTCAGACCTGGACTTACAGGCTGCAGAAAATGACCAAGGGGATAACAGCTGAGGGGAAGTATTAGAGCCTTTCCCTAAATGACAATTGTTTCTGGAAAACACATTTAATACACTGACATGTGATTAGTAGCTCAGGCTGCCTGACAAAGCATCACAGCTTCACGTCTCTTGTGACAGTCCATTCCTGCATTACTTCCCCACGGAAAATGCCTTTAGAGCCAGTAGCACGAAAGTATCTCCCTTCCCATGTATGAAAAGACTGTCTTGAAAGTTCTAAAAGCCCCAACTTCTGCAATTTCCAAACCAACATCTGGGATTTGCATACTAAAGGAGACCCAGAGCAAACAGCAGCCATCAGCCTTTTCCTCAGCTTGTAGGGGGAAACCTCCTCTAGCGCATATTCTCAAAGCCTCATCAAATGAAATGGGCCTGAGCTGATTTACACTCGCTAAGGATCCACCCCTTACCTCACTTGCTACAGTAGTGAAAAAGAATTGTCTAATGCTGGCACAGAAATTTCAATCACATGTGCCATATGTTTTTTTTGCCCACGAGATTACTTTGAGTGAACTTATAAAGTGCTGGGGAGGAAACAGTCACAGCCACAGAAAAATGAAGAGTATTATTGCAGAGGAACTTTTCCCATTTTAACAATGAAATCACCTGCTTTAAAACTCATTAATTAAGGCTCTTGTCAAGAATAGTGTTTTGACTTCTTCTGTTCACATACATCAAGGGGAGCATAAACATGAGGGACTTGAGTTTTCAAACAGCACTAAAAAATATAATTGGTCCTCTTGGACCTTACACAGATGCTGGTCTGCACATAAGCAGTCTGGAAGTTTTTACTACCAAATATTACATGTCGAAGTGACATAAACTCTTTGAGTAGTGCCATTAGGTTTCAATATGGAGTATGAGATAATTCCCAAGTAATAGATACACAACAGGAAAAGAATATATTACAATCAGTCAATTAAGTGCTCACATCCTGCAGCTCTTTATAAGGACAGCTTCCTCATACCGGTATTCCCACGACAGGAAGCTTACTTGAATGCAGGCCAGTCAAATGAGTACTGATTTGCAGAATCAAACCCAAAAGCACTAAAAAAAAATTCAATGACCATGTTTATCCTAAACTAGGTCACTGCACTTCTTCTAACAATAGAATTTCCTATGTAAATTGATTCCTACTAATATCCTATGATGGTGCCTCCTATCTTTCACTGCATTAGGCAGTTGCCAGCCTTATCTGGATCTTCTCCATCAAGCCTAATCCACTTCTTTTCAATTTCAACCTGTAGTTAAAAAAACAAAAAGAACCAGGTAGAATTAGCAAATAATTGGACACTGAAAGTGTGAACTACAGCAATGACATGAAAAAAAGCTTTGACACAGAACCAAACATTTCCAGACTCAACAGATTTCAAAACCACTACTCCCAAAAATAGCTCAACTGAGGAAAAACAAGGCTGCATTCACAGTTTTGTTTTTCAGCGTCATCTTTGATTAGACAAGGAATTATTATTTAATGATTCTTTTGCTCAAAATCATTATCAAAAGTACATGCAAGATATGTTTAGAATACAAAGCACATTTGCTTTTCAAATACTGTATGGGGGACTAGGGAAGAAGAAGAGGAGGAAAATACAGAAAGCATAGCCCTGAAAATACCTGGCAATTGTAAAAAGCTTTCTGAACCACGTGTTTCTGGGGCTGCAGATCACTCTCTATGCCCAGAGACTTGACTTCTGTTCCTGAGGCACAGGTATCATGAACAACAAACTGGACAGTAGCAAATGGATACCAGTCAGATGGTATTTCCTGGTCTGATCCAAGTTCCAATTTATAAGACAGGCTGTGTGGATGATCTGAACCTTGGAAAACAAAAAGAAAACCACCACATCATCAGTGAATTATCTTTTCTTTGTTTACAATATAAGGTTCATCTCCTAGCAAGAGAGCACAGCTCTATTTTTTATAAACACAGAGTAGTTGTTATGATACAAGATTACCTATAATATTTTGCTACTTGGACATACGGTGCCTCTTTACTCACTTTTTTTCTGCTTCGACACACTTTTCACAAGCATTGCAGTTTTACAAATTAATTTACGTAAGATTTATCAGATCCTTCCAGCTTCTGATTGAGAGAAGAATGTTACAAACTTAGGGCTTCATTGCTAAATTCATACTGTTTGGAAAAATCTAAATTTTCCCTTAAAAATGCGCTTCTTATGCTCATAGAAAAATAAAAACCAGAAGGAACCAGTGTAGCTAAGGCAGAGATGCTGCCCTGTGTGCAACAAGCCCTCTTTCCAGAGATCTCTGCTGTAGGAATTTTACTGGAGTGTTTATTTCAAGTACTACAGCTATCTTGTGTAACATCATTTATTACAGTATGTCTACAGCACGAAGATAAAGGCACAGCTGAGAGTGCTGCTCAAACAAGATATATCCCAGCTGCCAGGCTAAGGGCTACCTGGACTCTCTTTCTAGCTTGGTTGTTACAGGAAAAGAACATCACCCCATGTCTTCAGAAAAAAAAAAGTATTGCTGAAATAACCGCAGTGTTGTAAAGCAGAGTCATGAAGGCCATGTGCAGCATATTCTGGAGCAGTGTAATCCAAGCTGAGATCCTAGGGATCACTTGCTTTAGCATTTCTTACATGTGGCAGTGATACAAGAAAGCACTTCTGGCACACAGGAACACCAAGGTGAAAGCCTGCTTTCCAAAGCAACTGAAGTCAGCAGGCTCACTGTGTGCATGAAAGCAGTACAATATAACATAACAAAAAGAATCCTCTCCAAATTCTTCAGGGCAAAACATCGTAATTCTATGTTTCTCCTTTTCTCCAGGATTTTAATCATCAGCATAGACAACTAACTATGGCTTCAGGCAGGAAAAAAAAAAGCAGAGAAAGGATTGGCTGTATTTTGTCAAAGGCAAGCCTGGCAGTGTATATTTGGTTTTCATCCATTACACTGAATGGCACCTCAAAGTTCAGGCAAAAATGTTCCATTCTTTATGCACTGGCTTCCTCTGGTGACAGGAATCAATTTCATATCAGAATGAAGGAAATACTGAAGATGGAGTTAAGACACACTGAGCTCTATCCATCCCATGGGAAAAGTCATGGTAACATTCCACATCCACAGGCTCACAGGTATTTTGTAAGGCAACAATAAATGAAAAAGCCACATCTCCATTGCTCCTAGGAGCCTTGGGCCATCCTCTGGTCTGTGCTGCAGGTTTTCCTGGTACCTGCCTCACAGCCTGCCCAAGAGTTCATGAAATAATTTACATTTGAGCAGTTTGATGGGCAGAGTTCTGTCACACGTATCTCTGACTGCACTGAAGCAAAGTCTAATTCAATAAACCATCCTCCAGATTTCATTCCAAGTGGGGCATAAATCAAAAGGCCCCCAAAAATCAAGGCTTGAAGAGCAAGAAACTCATGCTCTTTATTCTTAATCACACTAAAACAATTCACAGTTTTTTACTAATTACGTAATTAGCATAATTAATAATCCCCCACCCCTTCTTTGCCATTACACTCAACAGCACAATTAAAACTTGACTGCCTGGAAGAAAAGGTCAGGGAAAGGGAGGAAGGAATAGGCAGTGTCGTTTGGATTATCAGCCCCTAAATTTCAGAGTGGAAGGTCTTTGACTTTTTCTCCACCCTTCTTTTTAACATGTTTAATAACAGCAAAAATCAACAACAGCTTACAAAGCTGTTTGCTGACTACAAGTGTTCGATGCCCCAAAGACACACAGAGGAACACAGCAGCATTTACACCCACCACTTCAGAGAAGAGACATGTCACTGGACAAGAGCAGTCCTTCACCAGCTGGACTCTCTATGTGGCTGATTTACAAGCATCCCCTGCAGACTTGCTTCCAGCAGTACATTGCATTCCATCCTAATTCTAAATGTTCATTCTTTACATTCTTGCATTTCAGAAAATAGTGCTATATACACACCAGCTAGGATCCTGCACCCTGGAAGAGTATCAAACTCTGGCCATGAAGTCTCCCAGGCACCTTTGAAGAAATGTGTATCACAATGGAGAGCCAGCAACCACTCCCCACGTGGGACCAGATGCTTCTTTCTACCAAAGCCCAGCTCTAATACGTGCTCATAAGGAAATGGTTACAGAAATTGTGGGAAGATGTCACACAACTCGCACACATAAATGCAAGGGCAGATGCATAAAAGGGACTGGTAGGGATCACTGCAACAAAAAATGTGTAGGTCCCAAGTTTTGGGAACAAAGGTCCCCCAAATGTGTCCAATATAATAGCACCTTTAAGGTGAGCAAGTAGGCACCCAGCAATGGCCAATGCCAGCACAGATGGAGGGAAACCAAAGCAGGCAGGACAGGCTGGGGAGACCAGATGGAAGAACTTCACCCCTTCTTGCAGACCTTGCAACCCACCCACCTCACCAGTCAAGGCACAATGCTTTACAACCCACCTGCGCTTATAAAATGACAACCATCACCCAAACCATGGCCCATGACCAAACGGAGCAGCACTATCACTTCCCTTTCATATAAGAGCCTGCTGTTTAGTCCTCTTGTGCGTGAACTGGGCTCAGTCACACACAGCTAGACAGCAAGGCTTCTGTGGGGGTGTAGTACGAGGGACTGACTGTGATTTGAGCTAAATTAGGGCTCTCAGCATGTGTGAGACATTGCTCACAACTCTGAGCACACCACAGGACAGGGTCCTTCAGGGCACTAAAGCACAAAGGCACCCCGTTTGCAAGGATTGCCATGCCAGGGGCATGCAGCATGTGGCTAAAGTCTCAGGACAATAGCACAAAACACAGAGACCAGTAAAACTATAACATTAGGGATTTTATTGCAGAAATAGAGGAGGGAACAAAGCCAGAAATAAGAGTTACAGCAGCACTGAACAAGCATGAGAACGTGGTGTTTCATCACTCGTGTACCCAGGCATGGGCAGATCTCTGTACCTCTGTGATGTGAGTCTTGTCCATGATCTGCCGCTGCTCATCTCTTGCTGTGCCCAAGCCCATTTCTCCTGCACTAACACTCTCTTGGTCCTTCCAGACATCCTGAACATGGTGGAATGAGCCCCTGTTGAGGTATGCCTCTCCATCCTTGAATCCTCCATCATCCCAGCAATAGCTGTGGTGACAGCAACATCAGCAGTGAAGGAGGCCATAAGGAGCACCCCCATTTCAGAGCCAAACTGCGAGATGTCATCCTATGTGTGGTGCCACAGCACCCACAACCCACCACATAACTCCCTGGACCTGCTCCGTTCTCCATTCTCCTGTGGTGGTGCCAGGATGCAGCTTGGCAACACACTTTGTTGACCTGGTCTTTGTGCTGTTTGCTGGGTTGGGCTGCGCAGACTGAACAACGTCAGACACAACTGAAGCCTCCTGAGGAAGACAGCAGGGGTTGCAGCACCAAGACGGCATGGCATATCTTGGCTAGGGAAGTGGCACTCTCTGCCTCTGGGGCTATGGTTAGTCAAGGATCTGAGGAGAAAGGTTTTGTTGTTTGGAGTTCATTTGTGGTAGAAGGAAACTGGCATAGATCTAAGGGCTTTTAGAGATCAAATTCAGCATCTTCCAGCTGGTGGGGCGGGGGGGCCTTCGAAGAAACAAACAGCAATGGTAGTTGTCTGGAAAATTATTTTGTCTTCTGAGAAACAGAATTCAGATATAACCACTGCTTGGAATTTTCCTAGGCAGATGCGATGGCAAATGTCGGATGATAGATGTCCACTTGAGTCTAGGCATAAATGATCCACAGCCTAGACCATTCCTCTTGGTCTGCTGATGTTAGTTGTGGTTCAGTACCATATAGCCCTTAAAGAAATCCCTGGGTTTATATTCCAGCTGACCCACACCCATAAGGTGGTCTTGGTGTTGGGAGGCAGTGACTTCTGGGATGCTTCCTTTTCCTTAGGCGGTAACCTGCAAAGGTAGAGACAATAGTTTTGGGATCTCAGTAAGGCTACTGCCTTGGGTCCTCTGGAGCAGCCTCCATTGGACATTTCTGCATGCTCCTAAAAATACAGGGTTCCCCCCAGCCCATCTGTCCCTTGTACCAATGTCAATGTCAGAAGGAGGTACTCACCACTTCACTTGTGGAGAAGTTCTTCTGAACTCCTAGCACTGCTGAGCTGTGCTGGGAGCATAGAGCAACTTCTTCCCATCAGCTATCAGATGACAAAGTGACCAAGCGGCATTGGTTGACCAAACATCGCCTTAGTTTCCATCTAAAATTGGCCAGTCCTTGTAATTTCTGCTCCATGAAACTACTGATTCCCAGGCCTTGTATTACACTGGAGTTAGAAGAACAAAGGGAGGCTGCATGTACAGGATCCTTTTGCAAAACAAAATGCAATGCTGTACTGGCCAGAAGGAGAGAGAAGGTAGTTCTGTGGAAAGACAAGTGGGTTGGAGTAGGCACAGTGTAATCTGTACACCGTGAGACAACATATCCAGATGCAAGCCCAGCTATCCAAAATGTGGCCCAACAGGCATTGTGGAGAAATAAGCACCTGGCATGATGAAATTGAATCACTCCTGAAAGGCAACCAAATAATTTGGGGAGATAACTGAGCTTTCACTAGCTGATTTAGGAGACAGAAATCCTGCAGTTTAGGTGTCTATGCAACTTCTTAAGACTTCTGTGAACTGAGAGACTTTAGTCTGTCCTGATTCTTCATATCTGGCTCTTGTGTCCTAAAAAACATTCCAAATTCTTGCTCTCTAAAGAATATCAACAAGAAAGCCAAAACAAACAAACAAAAGATCAGTAAAACTATGAAACTAGATTCAAAATATCATTTAACATTCATAAGGCATTTTAAAAGCAATTAATAATCTAACTTTGTATCTATTCACACTATTTAGACCTTATTCATCTGTCTAAGTAACATTCAAGCAACCTCGATCCGAGAAAGGTTCCTGAAGCCAGGCAATTTAAGGCAAAAAAACGTACAGGTTATTTTAGTTAAGGGGTAATTCTATTTTTGCCAAAATTGGTCCAGTTCTAAAAGTCTTATTTTAAACATGAAAACACAAACAATTACTAAGATAGATTTATAATAGGATTGTTAGAAGTTAATAACTCCTGCAGCTATGTCTAAATGAGTGCATTTACCCAGCCTGCTGGGAGAAATGCATAGGAAATAGGGGAGTGGGAATGGTACCACCACTAAGGAGCGGTTTGCAATGCTGCTGGTGCCAGAAGGAGGTGGCTGGGCAGGGATGGAGCCCACCTGACAAAGTCATGGCTTGGAGTTTCCACCTAGGCAATTTAGAAAATAAGAAAAGCAGCAGCTGACACTTGCTGGGAACCACATGACCTTCCACACTCCAGAGTCCATGCTCAGATGCTAAAGGTAGTAAAGGGCTGCCAGCAGCCACAAGCTCCCCTGGCTCCAATTTGCTGTGTTGTTTAATCACTGCTTCCTCACTGTGGCTCCAGGATGCAGAATAAAAGAAGTAATAATCAGCTGAAGAGCTGTTGCTTTACACAACATGGAGGTGTCCTAGCAGGAAACACCACAGGACTCAAATTTACACAGCAAGCAATTAAAACAGCATTTCAAAGTCTCTCCCCAGCTCCCTGGGTGAGACAGGTGCACACAGTTTCCCCACTGCAAAGGCTGCCCCCAGTACTGTGCTAAAATCATAATATGTTTTTCATTTCCTTACAAATGCCCTGACTTCAGAAATATAGAATCAATTTGCAGTAATTTCATTGTGGCTTTTTTACTTTTTTAAAAAATAATGCTAAGAATGTGACTCCAACCTCTACAAACTCTATATATATGTCTGAATAAGCATAGGGAGCTTTTAAAAGTCTGGACTATCTCACAGCTTATATCGACTTCACTTGACCACTTTTCCAAGGAAGTGCTTTAGTAGAATCCAATGGATAATAACATATTTCAATGCCTATTATCAAAGCCACAATATAACTATAGGGAACCTTCCCTTTTCTTCCTTTTTTTTTTAGAAGCCTTGGGCAAAAGCTTTTTGACAGCAAAAGCTTCAGCATATTTTTCCCACTGCGATAAACATATTATGAAAGTTTACATATTTCTATTAGTCTGACTGTTTCCAGATTTTTGGCACGCCTTGGAACAACTCTATTTTTAAATTCTTAACTGTGTACAGAGCACTTGATAAAGAGGTTTAAAATTTGACCAGGCAGCATTACTACCAAAATGTTTTTTCAAACACATGAACATTTCAAGGATACAAATGATTTTGCAGGTCTCAGCCAGAGGAATCATTCAAATGTCAAAAGTTTAAGCTACTGGTAGAAAATACCGTAAAGCTGTAGAACGTCGCAAAAAAACCCCAGTTTTTACTCTCAAATAACATAAATCTAAAGTTAATCGTGCACACCAAATCTTAAGGTGAAAGAACTGCAGGGAATTAAAAACTTTGGAAGACTTATAATCTTTAAAATTGCCTAAACTGTTGACTTGGTTTTGCAAAACCAAACCTACGTTAAATAGCAAAGAATACTAAAAGCTTCCCGAACAGTTAGTCCCGTAAGCCTTGGGAAAACACATGGGTCACAGCAGCATTTCAAGGTGCAAACCCTTGAAACCTGGAGCATAGGACACCCATATCTACAGATTTGGAAGACCTGAAGAATCTTCTTCTGCCTACTAATTCTCCGACATCTCTTCATCAACTCCTCTGCCCTCCCTGTCCATTTTCCAGTCTCCCCAGCCCCTCCTTTACTGGTTCCCCTTATCTTCCTTCTCTCTGTAATTTCTGTCCCCCCACCATTAGTTCTGGCTTGGCTCCCTGCCTTGTGTCAGCACGTCTGCTGACGCTGCGTCTCCCCCTCTCTCCCACTGCCTTGGCAGCCACCAGCATCCTCTCGGAGCAGAGCAGCAGGAACCCCGCATGTCAAAGGGAGGGCTCAGCCACTTCAGGGGGGAACTATATACGGCATTGGCCACAGGTCCAAGCCAACCACAGCCTCCTCCAAAGCAAAAGAAAAGGAAAAACAGAGATGGCATTAACACAACATAATTTCTGATTGTGACCACAGCGGGGTTTGTGCTGTTCTTCCCACAAAGTGCATCATATGGGGTAGTGAAAGGCACAGTCACTCAAGCTTTGAGAGACCTCATCACCTGAGCAAGTCCCAGCCCACACGCAAAGGGGACCAGCATTTCCATGCAGCATTGTTAGTAAACATCACCTCTTAATGCAGGATGATTACAAATGCTATTCTAATCCACAAGCAATTTAGTTCATATGTAGGCTCAGGACAACATTCCCTTTTAATTTGCTTCTGCCTCAGTTTTCCTGTCAATCTATTATTTCTGTCACTGAAATATCAAATATCAAATTGTAAAAAAATAAAATAAAGTCATAATTTACCTAAACAACAGGTCAGATTAACTATAACTTAAAATTAGTTAAAAATTAGGGGGGGGGGAAATTCTTGGGAATTTTTTTTGCCTTTACTCTTCTTTTTNNNNTTGGGAATTTTTTTTTCTTTATTTTTCTTTTTTTTTTTTTTTTTTTTTTTTTTAATACTTTTGAATGTTAACTCTCACCCGCACATGCATCTAGCTGTCAGAAACTGGGAGATAATATGTCAGCTTATTGCTAACATACCTGAAACCAGGACTTTAGAAGATGAAATCTTTTCTGGACACTTTAAAGAGGTAGTTAGGATAATACAAGACTAGGACAATCCATTTGTTAGTAACACACACTTACTCCCTTTTTAAAAGTGCAGATTACACAGATATTTTAGGCAAAATGCTTTAACAGGTGCCCTTGCCTTACACAAATTCCCAAAGCCTGAAGTACATATAATGCGTATTCAAGCAGAGGATCAAATGCCTTCACTCTACAGAACTTGAAGCAGGATACTGCATTCCTCAAGAATTTTTATGCCTTTAGAAAAGTACTATGCCTTTTAAAAAGTAATGGTAACATGATTGAAAATTGGAATTTTAAAACCAAATATTTATATTTTTCTTCTCCAAAAAGTCATATTTTTTCAGGTAAATTAACCACGTCCACATGTGCAACTACAAATGTAGCTGGTTTTGTTGCTGCAAGTTTTCAGTGAGGTACCACATCCAGAAAGAAATGGGAATAAAGTGGGAGGCATTTTTCATCAGTTCAGCTATTGTCATGAATGTACAAACTCAATGCACAAACTGATGAAAGCGGTACTAGGTATCAACCTTTGCAAAAGCACAGTCACCTTCCTATGGGAAATTTGACCACAGAACCTTCTAGTTATGAATCATACTTGCCATTTCTTAAATGATGCTGGAAAGCTAAGACCCAGCAGTGACAATACCACCTTTTCTATTAACTGTGTGATATCAGGTGGATGAATCATTTTACCAAAAGACTTGTTCTTCCCACCCCACCCACTGCCCAGCTGGTATACAGAAAGAACAAACCCTTCCCTCTGTCTTACTGCAGACTTGATGTTTACTCAGAATGATGAGATCCACTTCCATGATGCTGCTCACTTAAAATGACTGACAATAATGCACCTGTCTCCATCAAATAAATTAGGAAAATACCATTTAGAAAAGGCTACATTTTCTTTTTCCTAAAAGATTACTCCAGCTTCTACCAATAGCAGCCCACAGATAAAAACTCAAACCAGGCAGCTAATGGAGGTACACAAGCACAAAAACAGTGAAGACACACACCCAATCCCGTAACTTTATAGTGCAAATTATTTACTTGAATTTTTATCTGGAAGCCTGTCAATCTTCCACACCACAGCCCTGTAGGCGCTCTCGTATTTTGCTGTTCCAACTGAGACTTGTATTACAGGATCAGATTCAACCTCATGTAAAGCGCCAAGGCATGCTCTCCTATTCATTTTTGCTTTTAGGGACTTCTGCCTTTGGAGGTTCATGGTCCAAAGTGCTTTGATCCACTGTGTGGGAACAGGAAAGCGTATCATAACGTTTTCACAGTATTTCACAGCGGGTGAACACGTTGGGATTGGAGCAGTCGAAGACATGTTTATAAAAGCCTGAAGTTCAATGTATGCCCCCTGAACCACTACCGCAGCCTTCACAGAAAAGGGAAGGTCTTGTCCATTATACCATGTCCTGAAACGCATCAGTTCCAGCCTACAGGCATCTGGGGGTGTAAACTTAATAATCCGTGACTGCTCGAATTCCTGCGCTTTGACACAGTTATGGAAATGGCAATCAACAATTTCAATCCACTTCTTCGCCTCTTCCTTGTCGAAGTAACGCTCGTCCCTCTTCTTGAGCTCCAGGTCATTCAGGGTTAGAAAACAGTCGGCACCTCCATTCACAAAACAGAGGCAGTAAATGTGCGTGATGACGGCACTTTCTACAAGTTTTCCTTCTGCCTTAGTGACTTTCCCCCAAAAGTTATCCACTATTTCCAGAGTCATTTCTTGCTCTTCATAATTCCTCTTTTGTCTAGAAACAGTAGGAAGTTTCATAAGCTCTTCCTCAACTGTTACAAGGAAATCAGTGAAGTCATTATAATCTGTGGTGCCCAGTTTTAACATCTGCTCAACCTCTGGTTCATGGATCACTTCTACTTTGGGATGATACCTCCTTTTTTCTGTGTATGACACACACTCGATCTTCACGGTATGGATTTTTCCCGAGACATTGTAGCTCTCTAATTTGGGTTCAGATAGCTTACATTGCGGCTGCAGCTGGAATTCCTTGAAAGGTTTCTCCAGGCCCTTTTCATAAAACATCTGCAATACACCTCCGGGTAGGACGCTCAGGTAAATCGGGCCCCATTGCCGAGATGACATCATGTTCTTCTTTTCAGGAATCCTCAGCATGAACGGCCACCCATCTGCTTTCCGGCTCCTGAAGAGGCTGCATGGGATAGTGGGGGAGAGCTTGTGCCACATGTGAGTGCTGGAGATGGGTGCGTTTTCCACAGTGTCACAGCTATCAGCTTGCAGGTGTTCAAGCCTCTCACAGATGTAACTGAAGGAGCCCTGGTTAAGGCTCTTCTGATCATGACAAGTTTCTTTGTCTTTAGGATGACAGATGCTCCTGTCAAGCACTCTGTCCTTCCTGTGCATGCTAACATTAGCTGGTGACATGCTGAGCGAGCATGCTTCCTTCCAAAAAGGACTGGAAAAAGCACAGTCACTCTGGATGTATGGGAAGCGCCCCAGAGCTAACTCCTCACAGCTTCCTGGTGAATTAGGGCTTCCTTTGTCTGCTGATTTGGAGACTGAAGTCTTAACTGGATGGTCATTAGGCGAGGTGTTCAAAGGAAGGCTGCTCGGTTTCTGCGAGGCTAGGGATGAGCAAATCCCGGGTGACGGAAGAAGGTTAACATTTGAAGGCCATTCAGGGATGGGATAAAGCATGTGAATCCCAGACTTTGGGATACATGGGTTTCCTGGGTAGTCTCTGGTAGGTGTAGTAAGTGGAGAGTTGCTGGGAGGTCCAGGACTTAGGTAGAAATCAACTACAGGAGAGGAGAGTGGAGTGCTGCCTGTAGAAGATGACCTACTTGAAGACTCATGCACACTAGACAGATTGAGTTTAAGGCCATTTGCTTTACAACTACTCTGATTATCAACTGATTTCTGAGGTGACTGGAAGAGTGGCTCATCATCGAAGGTTACCCAATTTGCTGGATTTGTGGAGCACATCTTGTAGGAGAAACTTGAGGCACTTGCACACACATCACCCGCAAACCATCTATGAAGAAACAACAAACATGAGCAGAAATAAATTCTCTTGAAAGACAAAACAAACCTAGCCCTTATAAAATTCAAATCACACAAAGCTCAAATTTGCAAGCAGTTCACAAATCCAGTGTACTTTGTGTTTTACATGTATAATCTGGCATAGCTGTGTAGAAACAGATAAGCTGCCCAGGAATCCCCACTGCTCTCCCATGTTGGGGATCAAAGGGAGTTCTAAGCTCTGTGAGCTGTTCAGAACATCTGATGTATGCAGCCTCTCAGTCAGAGAGCAGAAAGCCCCACAGTGGTATAGGACTGCTTGCATAATACTTTCAGCTTAATACTATACAGCATAATACTATACAGCTTAAGTGTAGTTTGCAGTATGGACAGAGATTTTCCATAGTAGGCATCTGCTCCACCTGAGGTTTCCCCTCCTTCCCCTCATCAAACAAAACAGCACTTTACTAAGAATGGTGCAACTGTTTCCAAAAAGAAAATCAGGAAGGTGAGAGGGGATTTTTTTTTTTTAATGAAAATCTGTAGCAACTCAGTGCTGATGGCAAAGATACACATACTACTGCTATCAAGGGCAACCAGCCCACCAAAACAACACATGCACTGAGCAGTCAAGGCGGGTGTTCTCCTTCTGTGATGGACATGGGCAAACAGAGCAGTTCCATGAGCATCCGCAGGTGAGAGGCAGCACGAGCATGTTGTGACCACCAGAACAGACCTGGGACTCATCACCCACTCAGTGCTGAGATCTGAGGTGCCTCCTGTCGGGAACAGTGTGGGTAGACTGGTCCCAGATGCCTTCCAGACCTGGGCAGGGCTCTCTTTACATCAGTTTCTTCGACCCAGACTTATGCTCTCATGGACATGTTAGAAAGAAGGGTGGAAAGGCATTAAAATTATAAACAAGAAATTAGCCCTAAGAATAAGTGATACATTTCCGTTAAAGGGTAGACTACAAGCATCCACTGCAGATAAAACACTGGTGAAACAAAAGTCAAGGCCAAGTAGCAAAATACGTATCTGCTCAGCACTGAATTGGCTGGTGGCCTGGAAAAAGGACAGGTCTTTAAACCAATTAATAAACTACACTCCATCAAACAAAGTGTCTTTGGTAAAGCACTCAGCTGGATGTCCTCGGAGCAGGACTATAACCAGTAAATAATTAATCTTGCCTTCATGGTTTTAAATCGTGCGCTGAAATTTAAATGTGTTCACTGCATCCTTATGCAGAGTATGTCGTCCCCAAAGTTTTTCCTCCCCACTGCTCCTGACTGATGAGGGAGTGAGCAATAAATTGCTAAAGCCTGAGGAGGAATCGAGTACAATGAAGCACCACGGGGCACATATAAACATCGCTCATTTGATAAAAAGTTATTCTTGTTATGTCAGAACACATTCACATTTGCCTGAAAGCACAAAGAAAGCAAAGTTCATATAGACAAAAACCACCTGCACATACATTACTCTGTTAATTAAGGTCAGCTAACGATGACTTAAAGCTATTCCCTTTCATGCACAGCCAGCCACAGTTAGGCCATTTATTAATTGCACAGCACTACAGCACACAATCACGTAACCATAAAAGCCATTCTTTATCTGTAACGCTTAGAGAACAGTTCATTTCTAGACATGCCATAGTTCAGCCAAGTGAAATCTTATGCTACGAGTCATTATTTTTACCATTTCTCCATTATTTCTTGGCCAGTTTGTGGCCGTCAAGAAAGTACCATAAACCATGGCACAGCCCACTCACTCTGCAGCTGAGCAACTGAGGGCTTGCAACGGAGGAGGACTCTGGTCCTTCATTAGTTTTTGAACTCTCGACCTTTTTGTTCAGAAAAATATTTGCACTATGCTAGTTATTTTATAAGCACTCTCCACTTACAGAAAGAGAGAGAGAAAAGGAACAAACAAGTTACAAACTGCTATCATAGCTCAGACACACACAAGTACCAGTGTGTCATTCACCCACACAATCACTTCATCAAAATAAAGTGTAACAATGGAAAGAAAAATCATAGCTATTTGTTCTTGGACTTGGTCATCATTTTTGTCTCCCGTTCCACACCCTTCTCCTCCTCTCCCTCTGGTTGCCACCATGGCTCCTTCTGCAGTATATAATGATTATTTCTAGAATGGGAAATTTCAAAGTTTTCAGCCCTTGTTTCATCTTAACAAGTCTCATTTGTTAACAGCAGCTTATGTGATGCTGTCTCAGGTAGTTGCTTTTTTTGTAACAGCCTGGACTGTGGGGCAGCCTCGTAGACAGAGAGCATAAGGAAACAGACTCAAAGGCTGCCATCAAAAACTCCTCTGGAATTTACAAGAGATAAGCAACTGCCAGTGAGAGAAAAAAAACATGCTGTGGATGGGAGAGGGAGCCTTTCTCTCCAGAGGGCTCCAGGGATGATCCTGGGGTACTGTGCAAAGCTCAGCAGAACTGACAGTGACCTCAGCAGCCTGACGAGGCACAGCCCTTCGGTGTGACCACAGCCACACTCACGGGGCAAATCACACAACACTGAGATGCACCGGTAAAAAATAAATCATAAAATGGGAATGTAAGTATATAGAAATGTGGCTTAGGATAAAGAATAAATTTTGCAGCCTGTTTCCCTTTCTTGTTAGAAATGAAGCTTTTCAGTGTCTTTTATAATTTCCAGATGTTTGGGGGTTTTTTTTCCTACAATGTTACTACTCACTTTTTAAAATGTGATGTTACAGATTATTTGGTGGAGTTTTTTTCATTTTACAAAACGAAAAGATATTTGAAATCTACCTGCGAAATATTTAACTTCAGTCAATAAGTGTCCATGAAGAAAACCACTTTCACAGATGGAGCTCTCCTCTGACGTCACAATGCCCTCAAGTGTACCTGTCTGAGGCTGAAGCTTTGACCTTTTGTTACTGTTCCAGATACATACGAGATTTCTTTAAAGGAAAAAGGTACTGATGATAGCAAAAACACACAGGCAAGAAGTAAGTGTCGCAGTTGATAGCAGTTCCCCTATTGTTGCTCTACTGATCCCCAAAACTGACTACTAGGAATGGAGGAAAAAAGTCCGAATGGATTTCTACAAGCTGTTTGTATAGTGTCATGCTAATAAAAGGAAATGCACCCTTCATCTAGTATTTAAAAAATATAAAATCAGTCTTACGCTACATCACTTGTTCTCTGATGCTTTTACATCTGTACAATACAATAAAGGAATGTTTTCGAGTTCTATTTTGTCCTAAACAGCACTCCAAATTCCTCCTTATGAATTGGGATTTTCTTCCTTGAAATTGCAGTAAATTTGGGCTTCAGGATGGATGTGTTTTGCCTCCAAAAAGCAAAGGTCCCCCATGGGACCCATATAAATGTAACCCAAATGCTTTGGGTAAGAGGAAAATGATACAAGATGCCGTTGATCTCCATTACCATATAAGTTATGCGGCCCATAACATTTAAATTACAAGCACGTGTGCTATCTCCTTCAGATATGTGACAGGAAATACCATTTTTATAATATTGAAACTACCAATAAAAAGAAGCTGGCTGAAATAAAGAGTTGCTCCTCAATGCATTAATGCCAGTGAACCCAAAAGTTATGACTCATCTCAATTCATCCTCTTCTGCTGAAAATGATCTTCCCATTTATCAGATTAACACAGTCCCTCAGCATTTAATGAACAATAGTTGCAGCTTAATTTCTTCATTTTAATACCTCAAGGATGGAAGGAAAAGAAATTCTACCCTATTATTGAAAGATTTCATAGGCTGTAGCTATTACCGGGTCCTTTGTTGCTTCAGAAAACCCAGATCAAATCTGCACGTATAGGACAGCATAATTTTATTAATACATTCCTTGTTGCCTCTCTAACTCCAGAGGCCATTGTGGCTTCAAAACTGTTAAGCCGTACATCCTCTAAACAAATTCTCTTTATAACACCTGAGCACATCTTATGAGTGCCACTTGCACGGTGGGGTTTTATTGGGCAAATATCAACCTAATTAATTGCTTCAAGCTCAAAAAAACCCCCAGATTTATCTACACTCAATGTGACAAAACAGTTAAATAAATCCTTCAAAACAAGCTGAGGTCTTCTCATGAGCTACTCTGTGGACAATGCCTGGACATTTTATTTCCACCCGTTCAGAAAAACTATATACCCCATACACTACTACATGTCAATTATATTTCCAGGAACAAGGTCATCTGTTGCACACAGGCTATATAGAAATTTAATGCAAAACTCTGCATACTGTGCAGGCTGTGGTGAGGTTGTCCCATAACGGTACCATATGAGTTGTTAGTGTTTCTTGAACAGATACATGGACAATTCTTCACACATTTTGCCATAAAGTGTAGTAGTCTTGCAGGGAAGTACAAATTCTCTGCGGTTTAGGCAATAAAGCACATATGGTATATAAAATACCCTAAACGTTTCTAAGCCCTTGTGATATCCAAGTATAATATGGTAGATTTATCTCTGTATTTTACAGCCATATTCTTTGTATCACTGTTTCAGTTATTACTTAACTCTGAAAAAAACCTTGAAGCACACCTTCTACATAAAACACTGCTTGATTTATGATGATTTGCCTCAAATTTTATTTTGATACTACCTATGGCTGCACTTTTATTTAACTCTGCTCTGCCTCTCCTAGACACACCCAAAAAAATTTCTCCAACATATAACTCTGAAATAAACATAAGCAAAAGGTCCAACTGACGGGAAACAGGAATTTCTTGGCTCTCACTGGTATTTGGGATATATACATGGATTAAGCCTCCCACTGCATTACTCATTTTAGAGAAAGGAACTGGTGTAATAGTCAAAAATATACACCAACTTCAAAGTGCAATGTGACCTTATATTTACATTGCTTGCTCTCTGGGGCATAGGCGCAGCTGGGAGAATTTTGGAGCTCACAGCTAAACTGTTTAATTTGGAATTCCTTGCTCTTGGCTCTGAGAGCTGGAGGAATTAAAGCTTTCAGCTTTTGACAGTGTGCACATCCCCAGAGCAAAGGCAGGCATAGCTCTTGCAAACATCTCTTGCTATTGCTTGCTTCTGCCCCGAGTCAAAGGGGAGGTTACAAACAAAGCGGTTGGTAGATGCACACGCAGGCTTGAGAAAACTGATGTTTTTAAGGGCATCACCACAAACATCACAGTATGTTCATGAGTGGAGACAACTTGCCCTGACAGGAAAAGGATATGGCAGAGACTGAAACAGCCTCTAGTGAGGATGATGTCACAGTTTGGGATGCGGGGGACTCCCCACCACAAGGACAAGTACTGACAGATACAGCACTGATGGTCTGCGTGCTGGGAGAGCATCGGGCATCCAGCTCGGGAGGGATGCTACACACAGGCTCTGGACTGGAGAGGTCTGAAGAACTGTCGACTCCTCTGCCTCAGAGTCACATCTCATGCTTTAAAGGCTGCAAGCAGGTATGAGATTCACATGGGAGGGAAAACCTACGGGAAGCTCTCAAATGAAAAATGAAAGAAAAGCAGCAGATTCACATCTCTGCTAACTATCCAAGACTGTTTGGCTGCGGCTGAAGTGGATCTTCCCCAAAGAAGTAGCTCTTCTTGCTCGCAGCAAGAGGAGGTTATATGAAAATATAGCTTAAATGAAAGCTTATATGAAAATTTAGAATAGCTATTCAGAACAGTTCTCATCTTTGCCATGAATAATCACCAAAACTTCAGCTGCTATGTGCTGTAACTCCTTTCCGTGTCCAGATCCATTCTAGGAGACCTTCCCTAACACTCAGATGTGAAGTCATTCCAAAGCTGCCTCAAAAAGACAACAAAACATCATGCATGACTGGTCTTGTGTGTAACACCACTGGTTTCAACTAATCTTCCCATTCAGAGTAAGCTGCAATTCCCACACCCTCCCTCACCCCACTCCAGCAGCCACACCACCACGGGTGAGTCAGATCAGCTTTGTCCTTCAGTATTTTCTTAGTGAGGAATAAAAATCAAGGCAGCAGAGCATAGAGACAACATTTTACTGGAAGTTTCCATACGATTTTTATGGAGACAAGCCAAAGGTATTTTCTATAGGAGCTGAGAAATTTTTAAAAGTCATGGCAACACAGTCACCTGGGATCAGCACTGCCATTCCTCTCTTGCAGGTCTTGTTATTGGGACCATAACTTTGGGAATGGGATAAGGCAAACTAAATAGAATAAACTAAAAATAAATAAAAATAAACATAAATTAAATAAACTAAAATAGAAGTCTAATTTATTTGTCATTGGGAAAGATCCTGGAATGGAGACCTGACGCCACTCTTGGAAATCACTCAAGAACTTCTCCATCAGTGCATACAGCCAAGCACTGAGCTGCAAAAAACAATAGCTTACCCTACAGGCCACCTCTCTCTCCTGAGGGGAACTAGAAGGTTATTTGCAGCAGTTCCTACACTACTCACTGTGACTTAGCCCATATGCAAACATGAGTGTGAATGTGGCAGCATGAAGCCAGTTAAAAGCCAATCTCCATCCACAAAACATTCAAAGATCCCAGCCTTGCAACAAGCCCTTTTGAATATAAAAGAAAAAAAGTTTTCCCGATCCACAGCTACATGTAACTATTTTGTTTCAGGAAGATGCAATCGCATCTTACATCACAGCACCAACTCTAGATAATTCTGGCACATAAGAAAGAGCTGGATACAGGTACACTTATAACCTGTTTCAGGTTTCTTTCCACGCAATCAAAGTGACAAAACCCACACATCTCTGGCACATCATCATGTCTTACGGCAAAAATGGCAAACACCATTACTTGACACAAGTCTAAGCATCCTTCTTGGGTACCTCAGCTCTAATTTCTCAGTCAGTTCCTCCAGATGACAGTCAGGAGTTCCATCTCTCATGTCCAGCATTTTCCTGTTTACAGGGTGGATTTCCTATCTCAGATGGTGACAGACTGTTCCAGTTCCAAGTAACACATCTCTAATAGCACATGGTTCTGTGCATCTTTGGACCCCAGGCTGGAAATGGAGAAGGCAAGACAGAGTATACCCATGTGTGTGCCCCATTTGCTGGCAAAAGGGATGGTCAGGAAAACCCTCAAGAGGACACAGTCTGCTATCAAAGACAGTAGGAACGTTTTTACTAGCTTGAATAAAAGCATGATTAAATCCTAAAAAACACAAAAGGGTTCTCTGTGTTTTAGTGAACACCTTTAACAGAAGAAAACTCACTTTTCCTAGAAGAAATAATGAAAAGGCTGATCAAATCATTATTAACTACTCAGTGTTTTTAATCTCTTCCTTTCTGGATATCTGAGACAGATAATTTGTGTGAAGATGTGATTGCAAGGTGTTACACAAGATGCAATTGCATCTTCCGAAAACAAAATAGTTACATGCAACTGTGTATCAGTAAAACTTTCTTCTTTTATTTTTTTGTGTTATAAAGTGCCGTTGCAAGACTGCGATCCTTAAATGTATTTTAGCTGGAAATTAGCTTTTGATTGACTACTCTGTGCTACTGCACTTAATCTCTTCCTATAATCAAGTTAGATAAGATATTTAAAAAATTCACTGTGCGTATGTTTATACATTTCTCACTTGTACAACACACCCCTCCATGGGGCCTTTCTTCTTTCCGCAAGTAAACCCCTCTGTTAGAAGATGGATGGGGAGAAGGCAGAGGTTGCTGGTCAAGCTGTGGGGAGCAGCGCAGGCTCACCCCTGAAAGGTGCTTCTGTTCCCACTCCTATTCAGTTTCCTGGGCCAGTCTCGCTTTATCCTCTCTGAATTGCACTCCTCTTCAGCATCACCATAGTGACTGCATAACTTACCCTCCGTAGGCAGATTTCAGAGAGCCAAGGGACAATTGCAGTAGAGTCTCATGTAAACTGTTTATTGACATTAGCTGACATTTTACTGTAGGGAAGGTTTGTTGGGTTATTGTAATTAAAAAAAAAAAAAAAAAAAGACAACAAACCTTCAACACAGTGCTCTGGCCTGGAAGAGACAGGAAAATAAGACTATTTTTATTTACAGCACTTCTACGGGTCACTAAGTTAATGGAATGTTACTGCATCTACTGAAGCAATTTTTAACTGTGTTTAGGAAACATGTTATTATTAGGGACGCACGCACATCCCATGAAAGTGCTCTGGTCACGGCAGCTCTGCAGAGGGCTCTGGCAAGTAGTTTAACATCCCAAACCTCTCCCTCTTCTTTCCCCCCGAGCAGAGCCAGAGATTTATAATGGGCTACCAAACAGCATAAACGCAGTTATGGGTGGCTGTCCCACTTTTGTAATATCAACAGCCTTTTTTTTTTTTAGGTTTAAGCCGCCCTCTGGATTAAAAAAAAAAAAAAAAAAAAAAGCCTGAGTGCTTTGGCACACAGGTCACATATCAAAATACTAAGCTGTCTGTAGTTAGAAACAAATCTAAACTGGTCCTCCACTAGTGTTTGCAGTGTCCAAAGGAAGGGATAAATGAAATGCCACAAAGAATACATGACATAGAAGCACACTTCAAAACCTTTACCCCTAATCTCAGAGTGAATAATAAAAAGTAAGTAAGCTAACAGAAATGCTATATATAGCATGTTCACTGAACAATATAATATTCTCCTTTTTTAAAACTTTATCTTCGACTTAGAGTCAGTTTTTATATCTGCATTTAAAACTACCTCATGCTTTAATGCGTAACACGCAAGTGCTAATACCTTCCTGGAGATGACCTAAGCTTTGCAGAGGTCTGTAAACATGAAAAGTACTGCCAGGCAATTATTTGTAACATTTTCTGACAGATAAATTCTCTCCTCCATTGCAGGATACTCCCCTTCTCCCTGCCTTAAACACTAACAAGAAGGAGTGTCCCAGCTGAATCCTTGTTTATTTGGATAGAGGTATTTTTTAATAGCAACTGATGACAGTCATGTCAGAAAGTATAATTCATAATGCAGACACCAAAAAAAGCCTCTTTTGAGTTCCCCTCCAAAAGCTTTTTAAGACAGACATGTGGGTAGCCTGGTTTCCTGAGGCAAAAGACATCAACTTATAACAATCAAAAACATTAGAAAAGGAGTGGTGGACTAGAGGGACCTTGTTTACCAAAACACAAAAGTAAAACACTGTCCATAACAATGCATCTCTATTTGTGTAGTTGGGTGTACTCCATGCTGAAGTTAACGCTCACACACAGACTAATTTAAAAGCTTACATGAATTTGCTATTTAGAGATCACCAAGCTGGGCCACTAAGCTTATAAATCCCAATAATTTCTAAAGTGATAGAAAATAACATTTATTATATATTCATTAGGAAGAAGGAAAACAATCACATCTGAGCATGAAGCAAGCACCTGACACCTGCCTGCGGGCATGTTTTCCCAGAGGTGTGATTTACAACTCCAACATCAGTTAAGTATAATCTCTGTCCATGCTTCCTGTTGTAGAAACTACCTCTATGCTTGACCACAACTAGTCACAGAGAGCAGTGCTAAGTTCTCCTCGACTCATACATATAGTCAAGAAAGCAGTTAATCTTTCCTCACAGCATTTTCTTCATGTAGGTGCTTTCAGTGCATGAAACCAGGCAACAAGTGTTGTCTTCAGCTACTGCTTTTACTTCTTTTACAGATCTAGAAGAGTCTCAGTCCCCAGACAGGCAAAAGTGAGTTAACAGCAAAATGAACAGTTCATATTTCAGAGCCTCAGGCTTCAGAACTTCTGTTCCCTCCTCCCCACTCTCCCAAAAAAAGCTAAGTCCTGTCTGCAGAGAAATCTGTCAGGGTTTCTATTCCACTCCACCTCACAGAAAAACACTGGAGGAGCACAGAACTGTGTAACTTAACTTTTTACTTGCTCCCTAAAATACCTCAGTCAGCAGTTTTCTCAGCACATTTATTTGCCACAAGTGTCATGACATCTACATCTTTAAAAAAAACCTTACTGCAAAGCCTCCATTCAGTGAGTACTTACCTAAAGCCAGAAAGCAAACACTTTCTATATTTTTTCTCCTCTACAGTACGTTTGAAACACCATCCCTGGGATTGGCACTAGGCGTATATATGGTAAGTGCAGTCTAATCATTTCGGCCCCATCATTCTGCATCCGCTCCGGTTGTTTTCCCAAAGCCCTCTGCCCCAGCTGGATTTACGGGAGAGATTTCTGCAGCAATGATTTCAAACACCACTAGCCTACGTGCATAGTTTAACATCATCAGCTGAACCACTAGGAAATATGAGAAAGGCTCCAGGAATTCACTTAACTTTGAGAATTAAATAAAAAACACTTCTCAGTTGTCCCAGACTCCTCCCTAACAAGGCAAAAGTCACGGGAATGTGATCCAGCAGGATGCCCGGCACCCAGACCCTACCGATTTCCGCTGCGATTCAAAGCTCCGAGCAAAGCCATCCCCCTTTCACCACTTCTACCTTAAAAAGAAAAGGAAAAGGGGAAGACGGCAAAAGGAAAGGGGAAAAGGGAGAGGGGAAAAAAGGAGAAGGGAAAGGGGGGAAAGGAGGAGAAAGGGGAAAGTTGGGGAAAAGGGAAAAGAGAAGTAAAGAGAAGAGAAAAAGAAAAGAAAAGAGAAGAGAAGAGAAGAGAAGAGAAGAGAAGAGAAGAGAAGAGAAGAGAAGAGAAGAGAAGAGAAGAGAAGAGAAGAGAAGAGAAGAGAAGAGAAG
>VZRE01004340.1:121333-159265 GCA_013396775.1 Cephalopterus ornatus | reverse complement strand
ACTCAGCACTGGTGAGGCCACACCTGGAGTACTGTGTCCAGTTCTGGGCCCCGCAGTACAGGAAGGATATTCAGGTGCTGGAGCGAGTCCAGAGAAGAGCAACCAGGATGGTGAAGGGACTTGAACACAAGTCCTGTGAGGAGAGGCTGAGGGAGCTGGGGTTGTTTAGCCTGGAGGAGAGGAGGCTCAGGGGAGACCTCATCACTCTCTACAGCTACCTGAAAGGAGGCTGTAGCCAGGTGGGGTTGGTCTCTTCTCCCAGGCAACCAGCAGTAAGACAAGGGGGCATGGTCTTAAGCTCTGCCAGGGGAGGTTTAGGCTGGATGTTAGGAAGAAATTCTTTACAGAGGGGGTAATCAGACATTGGAATGGGCTGCCCAGGGAAGTGGTGGATTCTCCCTCCCTGGAGGTATTTAAGAAGAGACTGGATATGGCACTTAGTGCCATAGTCTAGTAACTGTGGTGGTAGTGGATCAAGGGTTGGACTTGATGATCTCAGAGGTCCCTTCCAACCCGTATGATTCTATGAGATGAGACCCCTGCACAGCTTACAACATCAGCCTAAGACTCCTGTTTTAGAATTTAATCTTTCAGGCAGGGAAACCTCTGACCTGTAAGAGCTGAAGGTCTTTTAAAATAGCCAATGTATTTGGTGCTTCTTGGGTATTTTCATGACTCGTGAAGCAGAAGCTCTTAAAAGGGCAATTCTGAAGTTGAACTCATTTGAGATTATAGCAAATATTTATTTTGAGCACACAGAATAGTTACTAGGGATGTGTTTTCAGAAATCTAGGATAGCTGAACATTTTAAAATCCTTAAATATGTTAGTATAGCTCCAAAACAAAGTTCAGAAAGAATTTCTGAAAATCCAGTTATTAAAACCATTAAAATAGTGATGTTTTCTGAATTACTCACTTACGCATGGGTGTGAGAGATTATTCATGAGGTGCCCAATGTTATAGAGACATGAATTAAACACTCTAAAAATCCTTCAAAAACTTGAGTATTACAGTGAACTGTCCATTAAAAAAGTTAACTGTCAATAGGGTTTTTCTTTAACCTTGGTTTTACACTGTATTGTTCTAAATTTTCTTCCTGTTTGCAACAGTGTGTCATTAGTTTCCCAATTAATCTACTAGTAAGACAAGCATTCACACTGTACACTTTTAGTTCCAGTATTAGTAACATTTCTTTGCCCAAATTTTGTACATTCCATGATAATCTGCACATGGTATTTCATATACAAAAAGTAGTTCAAATTCCTATTTCTGGACAACTTTGCCTCAAAGATGAATTCTTCGCTGCCACATTTGAAGTCAGCCTTCAGTTGCACAGCCTTGTGCAATAGCAATTTAAACATTTGACAGCGTTTGAGATATTCAGAAACAGATTCAGAATCACCTGGTTAGCAGATAAGCACAAGCTAGTTGGGCATTTCCACTTGATCCAGTTTCTAATGCCCCTGAGTTAAATGTAATATACTATGGCCCTTTACAACATTACTACAAGTAGTATCCAAAATAGTTTTAAATTTTTTTTCCAGATTCTGTTTTTGAGTATTGGTAGTTTGCAGTTGTCTAGAGCTTAACTCAAAACATTTTCTTGAAAAACTGAAGGGAGTTTGAGTGATCAAAATTGTCTCTCCCCTAAGCATGTTTATTGCTTATTGGTGAGGGGGACACACAAATACATTCCCAAATAATACTGCAAAGAAAAAATACTGATAAACTAATGTACATTGGAATTGTACCTAAATGCCTATACATTCTGAATGAATTCCAGTTTGGATGTTGAGATATACTCTGTTGTAAAACCAGTCTGAGATAACATTTTATGCAAACTCTAAACACACTATCTTCAAAGCATATGTTTTAATTAGACATGTCAAAAATGCCTAAGCAAAACCTTTTTCTGAATGCAGCCACCTATGAAAAGTAGCATCAGTAACACATCCAGTAATTTGATTCAGAGAATTAAAATAACTGAATTAGCACCTTCACTGCAAGATGAGTCCTCAGAGAAGGCAACTTCAAAAGAATTAGAAGGAAGCACCTTCCAACCCTAACTGAAACAGTTGAAGCCATAAAATGGTTTGAGAGAAAGCAAACGCTTCCCAACCCTCATTAGCACCAGCACGCAGTTTTAAATTCAACACCCTGCTCGTAAGAAACCCTGCAGGCTCTCCCCATCTCCTCTCCCTTTTCCTAACCACATCTATTTTGCATTTCTAAAAGGAAAAAAACAACAGAACAGTTCCACAGTGGTGATTAGGCAGACCAGGTGAGAAATGCTAATGTGGGCTCGATGTACTTTACACACAGCAGCACTAGGTACAGAAATACAGCCTGGCTCAAAGAGAAGCGCTGTTAAGAGTAACTAGACTGATGTAATTACCTCGGCTCACCCCACCAGCAATAGCTGTTAACACCCCACCACAATATCACACCGTGCCACCTGGGCACAGCCAGAATTAAGAAAAAAGTCAGGCTGGTTTCATGTGGTTGATTTTATTATTACATACTGATAATACATATCAACACTTCTGATATCAGAGTAAACCCTTACGGGACAAGTGCCAAATGCAAATTATGGAACAGAAGATCAGTGTAAAGTGTGGAGCAGCACAGCATCTGATTTTAAAAAAACAAAACAAAAAAATCCCAACCAACAAACCAATGCTGTGAAAATTCATGGTACTAAACTTCACTTCTTTAAAAAAAAAAAAAAAAAGTCTTAGGAGAGGCCTAAAGTTCACAAACTTCTGAAAACACAGGAAAAGCCATATGCAACCCCTCAGTGAACCCATCAGGACTTAATTCCACAAAGACCTTTTGCAAATTCAGTGTTTAAATCTTTTATATATTTTGTATTCTTCTTTGCTGTAAGAGAGCACAGTAAGCTGATCTATTCTACACACATTGTTTCACTCTTTTGGGGTAAGTGACAATCACAGTTTCCTCTAGCTTTAAACAGCTGTTTCAACCAATATATATATATACATATATGTGTAAACAAAACGTTATTGTAAGGGCTTAAAGCAGTTTCATGGAAGTATCCCAATTCAGCTGTTTGTGCTCTTTACTTCAGTATCCAAAGTGCCAAACGCAAGCAGGAAAAGTTTCCACTGTTGCAGTCTAAAACAATGATCCCGTTCACTTGTGTGAATTCATAAAAATCCTTTCAAGCCACAATTCCAATTAATTCAAAAGGGCTAAGAATAGGAATAATACACTTACAGTAACTGCACAGCTTGCATGGCCAAAAAAAGTCTCAAAACTCATTTTTAAACTGTTATTAACAAGTAATGGAATGTACACATGTTGACAATGAAATGCATAACTCAAAAATAGACAACTACTGCACGGATCCAAATTTGTTAATACATACACATATTTGAAAATATACAAAATCTGAAGTTATTACATGAAATCAAAACCTGGTTTTAAAAAGTGCACAGTAAAAACTGAAGGTAATTACTATATAAATTATCCACAGAGTGTGTATTTCCTGGTTTAGAGCCAGCATGAAGTTCTGTTTTATCTGTTACAAGTTCTAAGTATTTTAAAGCCATTTACAGCACCAATTCAGTTTTTACTAGACCCAATACCACCCTCTGCTTCCTGGAACAAACAGGAACTGGATAATGAATGGTCACTATCTGCATCCTGTGCAGCAGCAGCTTCCAAAGACTCGGCTGTAAACTACCGACTTTTGTTCTTTTTAGAATTTCCCTGCAACAAGAAACAAGTGAACAGAACATGTAACTCAAATAAGAAAATGCAGACAGGTAACATACAAAACCTGATGTCTGATAATTTATGCCTACAGCAAAGTACAGTCAAACTGAATACAGTCTACACACTTTTTGGCAGCTGCTCGCTCTGAAAATCCCACTATATCTATAAGCATAACACAGGCAGATACCAGATATTTCAAATGAAGTAAGGTACTTCAACTGAAACCTGTGAAACAGATATTTGAGGTACATCCCAAGACACTCAACTGAATTAACACCAATATTGTAAGGGCAGTGAAGGAAAGTGAAATCACAATCACCTTTAAGTGTTATTTCAAATATATCCTATAAGGATAGTTGCCTCAAATAGAAAAATCAATCCCCCATCCTATAATTTTTCTCCAAAACAAATTTTATTTTAATTTGGTCTGTGCAGATTATTCCTGTTTTAGAAAAGAAATTGTTCCACAGCTAACCAACTCACATTTGACTTGCAATAACTTGACAAAGGAAATATGTAGCTTAAAATACACTTTACTGCAATAGTTACTTGCTGGTAATTCTCTGCCTTCCTATTTCCTTAAGATAACATTTTTTAATCTAACCAACAACTCTCTCCAAGTGATAACAGTTTTAACTGCATCATTTTGATTTCAACTCAATCACCTTCTACATTGGGTAACATTTGAAAACCCATGTGGCTTCTGTTATGAGATTCTGAGGTACTTCCTTACAGACAGAGTACCACTTCAAGTCCTAAAAGTATGGCAAGTGAAAAATTCCAGGAAACGTTTTATAAAAACATGAAGTGCTACGAACAGTGTGCAGCCAAGGGCTTCCTTCCAAAAACACAAGAGCTTATGCACCAAGAAGTAATTTTAAAGAATACAATGCCAAGTTAAAACACTTAGATATCTGAAGAAAAACATAAAAGGGGGGGAAGAGCTTACTCTAAAAAACAAAAATCGCCATCATGGGATCTTTAACCAAAACACGGATTTTTTATTTATTCTTTTAACTCTTCAGTAAAACCTGCTTCCGTGCATTCCATGATTAAGGAGAATAATGCTAATTTATTCATTTCACAGCCAGATGAGTGAAGGGCAAAGGCCTTCACAACATCTGTCCGTCCCTAGAAACACCAGAGTAAGATATACCACGGTTTAATCACTGACTGCTCAAAACAGCAGACTTCTGTATTTTTCATCATTAAGATAAATCAGAAATTTATTTCTGATAAGTGGGTAGCCTCCTTGCTTGGAAAAGAATTTAAGTGTGCTCTTCAAGCTCACAGAAGAATGTAAGTAGTAACTTTCTCATTCCTCCATGAGAGACAGACAAGTTGGAACATGGAAATAAAACAGAGAAAGAGACTAGCTGCCAAGAACAGAGTATGCTGTGACCAACAGGAGGGCAGAAGGGACACTCCTACCCAGAAGTTAATCATAAACACCTGGTATCACTATCTGGATTTACAAATAGTTCTATTTTCACCACATTTAAACAAAAAAAGGTGCTGATCTGCCATCAGAGGGTACACTTTGAAAGCCTAATGCGAAGCAGTGACACAAAGCGTTTGTTCTTTACCACATGTGTGTTTTGCAAGAATTTTTTTCTTCACTGTAAAGTTCAGGGGCAGGTTTGGAGTTTGGCTGAGAGTAAGAACTATAGCTTGGGAACTGGATAGTTAAAGGGCAGCACTGCAGGAACACCAAATGCAACCAGTGCCTAAGGCCAGCACCTGCCAACTTACCTTACTAGCCATCTTAAGAGTATCGATTTCTTCCCTTTGTTTAGTTAAGGTTTCATTCATGCTGCAGAGATGGTCACTCATCATACTTAACTGATCCTCGTAACTTCTCTTTGTCGTCATCAATTCATCCTAAGGGAAAAATAAAACAACCAGAAGCCTTTGCTCAATATTAGTGACAACTGGCAAAGCAGCCAACTTCTACCTCCACTTCTGATGCTGAATGTGTGCCATTCAGCTAAAAAAAAAATTGCTTTATGAAAGAAAGTCAATAGCTATTTTTCTTTTACCTGAAGTCTCATGCATGGTTTGTTCCCCTTATTTTTGTGCTGTTTCTGTTAAGATTTTTTCTCCCACTTTTTATGGCTTACATAAAAGAGTAACAGCCAAGTTTTCCAACGTTGTCTCCAGCCAGGAAACAAGTAACATTTATAGGGTTAAAGCACGGCCTGTACATGAACACACGTGGCATACAAAGCTGAAGGAATCCACATGCAGTTACAGAGCTATGATCTCCCTCAGATTGGAGAGACATGGGGGATAGTGTGCATGACTAGAACACAGCAATGATGGGATACATACACTTTAGGGAAGACAGGATAGAAGGGGAGAAATCATGCTTCAGGTGAAGGAGTGTCTTGAAGACAATTAAGATCTCATAAGTAGGGATTACAGGGGAACAACAGGGTGATATGGCAGGCATCTGCTACAAGCAGATAAAATCCTCTCATCCACAGACCCTGATCCTCATTAGGGATTTTAACTACTCTGACATCTCCTGGAAGGGCAGCAAGGTGGAACACAAGCAACTCAGGAGTTGTCTTGAGCGTGGCAAAGAACTTCTTGATACCAGTGATCAATAGGACTAAGAGATGCTCTCTGCTGGACCTGTTACTCACAAATAAGGAAAAGCTGGTCAGGGATGTGAAAGCCAATGGTGACCTTGGCTGCAGCAACCATGAGTTAGTGGAATTTAAGACCCTGAGGGAAGCAAGCAAGATGAATAGTAGAATTACAGCAACCCTAGAGTTAAGAGGAGTAGATTTTGGTTTTTTTCAATGTCTGCTTGGTAAGTTCCCAGGTAAAACTGCCCCGGAAAGCTGCATGATCAAGGACAGAGCAAGGAACAGTCCAACGCTTAAGAAGTGGAACGACTGCGGCCCAAGGCCAGCATGGCTGCACAGGAAATATCCCATCCAATAGCTTCACCTGAACTCTCTCTGCTCTCACCAAAGGAGGGGACCGGGTGACCTTCAGAGAACCCTTCCGACCTAAACAGGTCTATGATTCAATATTATGCAAACACTGCGACTGGAATCTTTTCTTAGGAAGTTTAATATGTACTTGGAGATTAACATCTCATGCCGAGTTGGATTTTGATTGTGGAATTTCTTAGAGAAACAAATCACAAGAATTGTTCATGGATACAACTGTTCAAAGTTTGTAACATTATGTTCACTGCCTGTATGGAGCAATTTCAGTACTCATCACCACAGACAGGTGAGCAATAAAATTATGAACTAAATGTAAAGAAAACATGAAGGAATTTAGGAACTATTTACATATATATACTTTATTTAATATTGGCTCCTTTCTCAGCTGTGTGGCAGGGAAGGACAAAGGGACAGGACACCCACAAGATCTGGCATAAAAGTCAACCATTGTTAACAAAAGCTTAAAAATTAGCCCAAAGTTATCACTGCTTAAGGTATCTATCTCAAAAAAAAAAAAAAAAAAAAAGAAAATCAACCTGGCATCTTTTAAAATTTTCAGGCCCAGGTACAAGAAAGGATTAAGAATTTCTTGTATAATCTGAAAGCAGTCACAGAATCACACCTTTTGACACTAAACCCCCCTCATTTTCATGAAAATCCTTGACATTGAATGTGCCAAAACACAGGTTTGCCTACTATAGCCTTTTCCTTGCAAGAATGTTCCACTTCAACTTTATACCTGGGATTTAAAATGTATCACTTAAGGCTCTTCTCTACATACCATTAGAGATTTTACATCCCATAACTAAGGACCTAGTAATGGCATGGCCATGCTAGATGGCTGTAATTTTTCTCCTCCAACTTCACCTCACACGTGATTACAAAAAGCATCTATTACATTAGTCCATTATATAACAATTTACTTGCCTGTAATCTGCTGATGTTTTGACTGGCTACCTTCAACTCTTCCGTGAGCGATTCCTTGGACTTCTCTGCTAAGGACAGTCTTTTGGCAAGTGCTCGACACTATCAAGAGGAACAGGATAGGGAAGGTAGAGGAGAGGAAACTTAGTTCCAGAGTATTGCCTTGTGGCATCTTTAGGTGACTACTTTGATTTTTCCATCTTTCTGTAACATCTGGATTTCAAGAAACTTAGTCAGAGCTTGTGCACATTTTTAAATGCAAAGGTAGTGCAGTAGTTAACATGAAATGTTTCACTTTACATATTATTACCATATTATTACCATATTGCCAATCCTCTAAATATCATATTTGTCCCATAATTGCTAGGAAATTTTTCGTAAATAAAAAGCAACACAGACAACTCACTTCATACATTGATCAAACATCACAGGAAAGATAGCTCCTCTATACTATGTGATCTTCCATTAAAAAATATTTAAGATTATTTGCTCTGTTAACCTGGAGTTTTGTTATATTCCACATCAGTTAATTACACAAATCAAAACAGCCACTGCTTTCAAGAAAAGTTACCTCACAATTTGAAATGAAAACAGGAAACTATGGATTCAATGAATAATTTTGTTAATTCTTGAAGTATAACTTGTGCCTAAGAACCAAATTTCTCTGAAGAGAGTTGCTTTCATCATTTCACGATACACTCACACATTTTTGAAAGACATCAGCATCACTTTAAAATTAAGGCCAAACTATCTAGGTAACTAAAGCCAGCTACTTCAGCTTACATGAACAAATCTATACATGACACACATTATACTTCTTAATAAACCCAAGACAAGGCTAACAAAGAATTTATTTTAAAAACGTCCTTCTACAGTATCCATTTTTATGCTCACCAGACAACAGTCAGAAAATACAATACTCCAGGAATAGATTTTTAAAAGCACTATGCTCCATATATTTAAACTCACTATCACAGCACTTGCCGGGGGAAAGCTGAAAAAGAGATTTACTGTTTTCAGCAGAGCCACTGCCTGCATGCTCACCTCAGCATGAAAGTGCACTGATTTGCTGTCAGCAAGCTGCAGATGAGAGGTAAGTTCTGCTACCCTTGCCATATAGTGTGTTTTTATCAGGTCTTCACGAGACTCAACATCTGGAGCCTGGCAAAGCAAAAATTTAAGCAGACAGTATTTATGTTTAGTAGACTGAACACTTGCATCTCAACATCGCCTCCATACAGACTTCTCTTCTCCCCTCCTGAGGCCTGGCTGCTCTACCTTAAAGTATTAAATTGCCCAAACGCAAGAGACAGGTAACAGCAGGTCACACTGCAACTTGCCACTCTGATGGTGACTCTTAACATCAGACTTGAAGGACAAAGAGCTGACTGGAGAGGTAAGAATTTAGCTTGATTTAACATATCAAGTGTCTGATGAAGACGAAAATCCACTGCAGAAGTGGACTGCTTTCACCTATATAAAAACATACTCTCTTTTCCCAACAAGGAAAAATTCCTTGACATAACTGAATTTCAGAAGCTCACAAAAGTCAAAACTATTTTTAATGCTGCATGTTCCAGAAGTTTCTTTAGACATTTGAATTTTAAAAAGAAAATAAAAAATAAAAAAGCCAAACAGCTCACTAGTTAACTGTAAGTTAGAGTAGCCCACTGGGAGCAGCTTTCACGTGATCTGTCATTACCTTCAAGTCCAGCACTATGCTGAAGTTTTTAAGAGCTTTATGAGTTATTCCCTGATCCCCTAACCCTTTTTAAATCACACCTTCAGAAGAAAAGGAAGTGTAAACTGAAGCATACATCACTCCTTCTAGTATCAGAAAAGGGATAGCACTGAATCTTACTCTGCCAAGTTCTTGTTGGGGCAAGTGTTACATTTATAGCAGTGCTAAATGAAGTGACAAGCAGGTTCCCAGCTTCTTTCAGTGTGACCTCTGGTCTGGGATAGCCTGTACACCAAACACTGCAGTCAGGGACTTGTTAGCAGCTTGAGCCCTTCCTCAAGAGTTAAGAATTGAGGCTTGGAATGCAGTGTGGACTACTGCAGCACAAACAGACCAATGCTTTCCTCAAATTACAGAGAACAGACCTGGATCACAGCTCACACTGCTCCAAAATGCTTAAATGGGTAAAATAACAGTTCACTAACAGAAGAAGAAAATTAAGAAATACATGGATTTCAGAAATTTGGCAATATAGTATATAGAGACTACATAGGTGACTTGTGCCATTATACAACACTACTCTTAGTAATTAGTCCTCTGGAGTCAGTTTAACAGCATCAGAATTGAAGTATTCAGCAGATGTACTTTGATAATGCTTAAAACAGATTACCTTTTCATTATCAGTAGTTATAGTCAACATTCCAATCTAGAACAAGGAAGAAAATACACTTAATGAGAACTGCAAAAATAGATACCATAACTGCAAGTCATTATGGTTTCAGTCAAAGAAGAACTTTAAATTTAAAAAATCTTGCAGCAGTTCAAACTGAAACCAAATTTAAGTATTTCCACCTGTAACATAAGCAAGAGTGATTATATGGATGCCTTGAACAGAATTAAAGCTGACACCAACTCTCCAAATATATCCCCTGCCTTGCTATGCACAGAGGAAAAGGCAATAAAAGCAACAAGATGCAGCTGGGCTTGTATGATTATGCAACTGCTTGATCATATGAAACTAATTCAGAGGTACGTTAGTGCATTGAAACATTACTTGTCTTGTTTAAGAGCAAGGAAAGCCAACTTGGATTTATTGAGTACCTTCTGAATTCCTCCCTTTCCACTTAGACAAAACTCTGCAGGAGGGGTGTATGCCAATAACTAGTTTCATGGAAGAATATCTTCATAGAGAATCAAAGGGGTTTTTTTCCCTCCCTCTCAACAGGACTAGAGATTGAAGTGTATGGGAAATATTTATACAATGTGTTGACCCATAATTTACATTAAGCATTATGCCTGGAAAAATTCTCCTCAGACTCCTAATGATTCAAATAAAGGATCAAAAACTTAAGGTGCCAGTTTACTTAAAACTGAGGACTTCAAAACAATCCACTTGGTTATTTTTATCCTGGAGTGGGATGGTGGGGAGGGAAAAAAAAAAAGAATTCTGTTGAATGCTGAGCTGAGTAGATTGATTATTTCTTACAGATGGCATTCCTGCTAATACCACTTCAGAAGTGGTAATTCAGGGGAACAGCCAACCCATTTTAAATACTTGTAGTAAACAGGAAAAAGCCATTTCCCAACACAGAAGAGCAAGAACTGAATCCGTGCTATACCCAAAAGCAATTGCTGAATCCCAACTGACGTGTAGTAAACCTTATAACCCATTTACAAACACTAGTTATATACTTCCATTTGCTTTAACATACCTAGAGATGAATAAAAGTATTGGAAACTCAGAGCCAACCTAAGATATGCACCAGTTGCAAGGCTTCCCAGCTACTGAGTCAGAAATATCTACAGGTTAAGCACATGGTATTTCCCCCTCAGTCACAAAAGTACAGAGCTACGAAAATATCTCCGTAATAGTTACAACAGCAAAGAAAGTCTCAAAATGCAGGAAGTTCCAAACTCTGCAGAAAGTATTCACAAGCAGCTTTGTAAATACAAGGACCCCAAGCGTGAATGCTCTTCAACACACTAAAAAGGCTTTCATTATTAGTGTTCCACTGATCAAACAGCACTACTCCTAAAGAAAGTGAATTTTTCTCTATTGAAGTAAAAAGGTCACTTACCAGACTAGTACTCTTAATGGGTTCCCTCTTTTCTGTGGTTTCCTTCTTTTGTTCTGTTACATTTGGCAAAATGGAATGCTCCTGTATACTTTCAGTTAAATGTCCACTAAGAGAGTTCTTCAGTTTCTGGTTTTCTTTCTCTAGCTTTATTTTAGCTAGCTGGGCCTCCAACATCCAGTGTTCTTTTTCTTGTTCAAGTTTTGCAATTTTCTCCAAACTCTGCTGAACCTTTAGGAGGTAAAGTTTACAGTCCAGGTTATTGAACCCACGGGGAAAAAAGCCACACACAGGAAATGTCTGAGGACAGTATTATTTTAAACCATTACATAAGTGAGCTAACAAAGAGTGCAGCAGGTAAACAACTACTGTTTTGAGCTGTACAAGTAACTGCAGTCCACTGTCAAAACTGACCATGTTTTTAATTAGTTTGAAACTTGCATCATAAAGTTATAGCTCATAAAACTGGCAGCATTGTGTGAGGTGAAAAATCAAAGCAGGGAAGAATTTTATAAAAACTTGACAGATGTGTACCTGGCACCAGCATTATAATTTTCTATACTAGAAAGACAAACTCTCCCCTCCAGCTGCACCATCTCACCCAGACAGAACCACCCACTTTGTCTACTTAAGAAAACAACCATGGAACAGAACACATCCAATCACTCCACACATTTGTGCTGAAATTTATTTCACTCCACTAACACAGTTTGAATACTAGCCACTGCAAAAACAAACCGACAAAAAACCCCAAACCAAACCAAAACACAAACAAACAAAAACAACACCAACAAAATACAGAAAAGAAAAACCAAAACCACAAAAAAACTCCACACACCAAAGTATTTTTTTAAAGTTCAATGACCATGAGTCAAGCACAGTCTGAGCACTCGAGCTAATAAAGAAGTTTCAGTATTAATCAGTCTCATTTATATGAGGAGATGGGCAAACTGTGTAGGCCTTTTAAATACCATGTAACCTCCCCGTGCTTCAGCTTCCAAAAAAAAATAAAATATATATATTATATGTACACTGGAAGACAGAAACTGGATTCCATAACTCTAGCTGAATAGGAAAATCACTGTTCTTAACGAGTGCTAATAAATCCTGCATAGTCCAAAAAAGGACTCAGAACAGAAATTAATCCTTCAGTACACCTTATTTTTGTCTTTAGTTTGTATTTTTTTGATTAATTAAAGATTGCTTGACTTCTTGTACGTACAAATAAAGACATCAATGGCGTAATCCTGTCTTTTATAACTACATGTACATTCTGTAGGTAGAGGAGATAATCAAGCCTGACAAGCATAAGCTTTACTTTCAAAACTCTGCAATACATCTACAGGCACATATACCTACAAATGACCACAGACATAAAGTATGTGGAGACTATTTGATATTACTTTATTCCTACAAAATACACCATGATATGTTAGTAAAAATTATACCAGAATACCTGTTGTGCAAGACCTTCTCTACTTTCTGTAGAACTCAGGAGAACCCTGCGATTGGCTAAAGCCTCTTCATAAGGCACTGAATCTGCACAAGGCTGCAGAAGAATAAAAGAAACCTTAAAACATGTTACACAGTAGATCAGAATATGTATTCTACATTTATTTTCTTACTGCCCTCCTTACTCCATAGTAAAGGGAAGAAAAACCACGTTCCAAGTGCTTACCAGCCAGGAGGAAAAAATGGTTTGAGCTCACAAGAAATAGTGCCCCAAAAGATGCAGTTGTTTAAAGTGCTCAGAAAACTCCAAGTCTTAATTAATCATCAAATACATCTTTACAGACATTGCAGTAAAGTGACTTAGTAACAACTGTTAAGCACACCATCACTTAATTGTTAATTTTAATGGGGACAACAGAGAGATCTGGCAGCATTCAATCCTTCAGTTCAGCACACTTTTTCCAGTGCTCCTCCTTTTCAGCTGCCTTTTTTCCCCCCCATTGCTCTCCACTGTGTTCCAGTGAATGCAAGTGTAGGAATATGATATCATTTGCTCCATATTCCTGGTGAATATGGGAGGAAAATTAAATAAGCAGCTACCCTCTTCTCCTTGGAGTCTTGGCACAGAAATAATTAGTGGAAATGGGTAATGGCAGAATTGGCACATACCCTCTGTTGTGAGGACAACTATGCTCTCTAGTTTTCAATAGCATTACTGCACTAAGGGTTCCATTCCCTCAGCCAAAAATTCTCATTCAGAGAATCTAATCCATTCCAAATGCTGAAAATCCTTAGTTTGTATTCTCTTTGGCATAACCAACTATCAACAGAACGGCACTTCCTCTGTGCAAGTACAGGAGCTGAACAAACCTTCTTCAAAGACTTCATGTAAGCAGCTGCCTTTTTCTTGTACTGCAGCATACACTCAGCTGAAAGAGGGCTGATGAACTCTGTTCCTCCTTTAGGGCCATAGCTCAACGAAGCAGTGAAGTGATCCAAGTTGTTGCTGAAGAACGAGGCGATCTACACACACGCAGAGAAGTCACTTTTTGAATTAAGTTGACCAGAAATATTCATCAGAGCAATTACTCTTTCAAAAGACAAGCATTCAGTGAAACTGGATTTCGCAACAAGAACTTGAAACAAGCTACAGGCTCTTCCACGCAACCTAGACCTTACTAACACAAAGCATCCTCTTCGCAGTACCTACTTTTAACACTCATTTATTGAGGGGGTTTTTAACTCGTAGCCTGAAAATATCTTAAGAACAAACCTGATACTATAGATTACTAATATCAGAGGCACACACAGATTTTCAAAATCATTCAACTAAAGATTACTTCTTTTTCTTAAAAACCTGCACAAATTAGGGCATTACATTGAAATCAAAATATCCAGTACCTTGCCTGCTCCATTTGTTAAAGCCGCAACAGAGGATAAAATACAGTCATTTGTAGTTATGAGTTTCTGTGTGGCAGTTGGAACATCTTGTTCTAAAGTAGCTTTCTGACTGTAGTGTTTGGAAATATCTGGAAAAGGGAAAGAAACCACATTTATGTCAAATTATGATTCTGGTTTATTTCAACAACCATTTTCAAATTCAGCTTTTGACCTCAGGCTTCAAATGCTTCTCCCCACTCTAAGATGTATAAAAGTTTAGACTGGCTACTCTTAGTTCTTCAGTATGGTGCCTTAGACAACTGTCTGTGATCATAAGGAACGGACATTATGGCTGTTACACAAGGCAGAATAAAGGTGTATATTTAAGTGCACCCTGAATTCCAAAACTCAGAGCTACATAGCGGATCCAGGCTCACACTGACCTAGTGTTTCATCTCACACATACACTTTTCATTTTCATGTGTCCACATCAGGAAACGCAAAAGTAGAATTTTTTGTCACGTTCAATATCCAGGTGTTAAGCTCACGTGACTTCTAAGGGAAGAGTATTTTAATTCTGTCAGAGCAAACCTAAAAGACTACCAGAAGTTTAGAATGTTACTTTCTAACATTCTTTCAGGTAAAATTAACAGAACAGTCTTCAAGGGGGAGCCAGGCGGGGAAGCACAGGGAGGAACACACAGAACTTCTTAGAAGTCATTCACAATAACATCTTAGCCTAGATAAATTGATTGATTTCAACAGCACCAAAACTTAAAAGGAATCAAGTCTTTATGACACAAGAGCAAACATTCTCAACTTGGCCTAATTTAAAAAAAAAAAAAAAAAGTAACTGTTTGATAGGTGAACGTTTTGCAGCTATTTTACTATCGGTACAGAATGAAGAAGTCCCAGCTCATCAACACCACAAGTTATAATCTTAGGCAATCTTAAGCAGTTGGAAATTACTTTGGATCAGGAAAGAAGAGAGAAGTGACAAATCAAGCATTTTGGAGTATGGGAGTGTGAAATGTTAAGCACAACACTTCTGTGGACAGCTAATGAATTCTACTGACAGTTTTCTTCAGTACTTCTATTTTCCTTATTTCTTTTAAAGTGTAAGTTGGGTTGGTTTTACATTGCAGTAAACAAACTAAGAAGTAGAAAGTATTTATCAATAAACTTATCTGTTCTCTACAATTCTTGGTTTAGGGTCTCATTTTGTTTGAGGTACAATCTTTAATATAATTTCTTTTTAAACAAGGACTCTGCAGAACGGGGCCATGCTACTGATGTTATTATTAAAAAAAAATGCTTAAAATTATAAAAGCTTAATGTTTAAACAGCTGACTAGCAATAAAACAACTCATCTGTATGGATTATTTTCTCCCTGGGAACAGCTACATGGTACAGAAATTCTAGGACATACAGAAACATCAGTTTTTTAAAACTCTGAGTTTCAACCAAACATCACTTCACTGAAAACATAACATATCTATGTTCTTCTGATAAAAAGAAGGTAAGCCATTTTGCAGGAGGAAACTAAGTTTCAAAAAGAACCCAGACTTCTTTGTAAGCTTTGGTAATATATTCATGTTAAAAATAGTAACCAACCTAAAAATAGTAAGGAAAAATTCCACTTTGAAGGCAGGTACCAGGTCAATGGTATGTATGCAGGGGAAAATAAGTACATTTAATAGCATTCCAATCTGTATCTAGTTTCAATAGAGCAATGAAGTTCAGAAAGTAAAGTGATACTGCTCAGAAAGATGTGGTGAGCCATGGTTAAATAATCCAGCAACTTCAACTAACAAAGCTAACAGAATAGAGGAATAAAAACCATGCATGAATGTTTGAAACAAGTGGTTAGTAGGTTTAGTTTCTCGTCTTCACTTTTAAAGGCAAAACAAACCAGACTTATCACATATTATACATTCAGTATTGTTACAGAGAGAGAGTGCATATGTGCTAGGTTAAACAGAAAGAAGTAGAGCTGAAACATAACAACGTTCCTGTACTCTCACCTTTTAAAACGTCATGAAATCCATGAAGACTTGCAGCAATGTTTGTAAACACAAAGTTATAATTCGTCCTAAGTAGTCCTTCTGGGTTTGTACCTAAGAGTACCACATAAAAAGGAAAACCACAACACCATGAATGAAAAGAGCTACCTTTGCAAATAATTCCATTTCCACCTACTAGAACAATTTGCATAGAGTGTGAGTTATAACACATTCATTTACTTAGATTTCACCTTCAATATCAAACGTATATATATCATATTTTGCCAGAGTAGACAGGTAAAAGACTTTCCAGTTCCCTAAATTGTATTTGTATTTTACAAATATCAACTTGTTTTGGTCTCAAAAACCACTTACACATGCAGAAATACTTACGTGTTTACTGCTGTAGGAAGGAGCAACTGGGCTCTCCTAAAGAGTGCAGACTGAAACAACCTGAAGCTACACAACAGCCATTTCCTCTTGTTATTTACAGGATGCATTTGGAGATAGTTTCCCCATACACGTAAAAGTTTTATCTGATTTTATTGAGTCATTACCATGACAGTTGTAATAATCTTATGAACAGGAGGGCTTGGAAGTGATGATCAGTAATAAAATGTAGTTTACTAACAATTTCCTAATTAAAGGATGTCAAAAGACATGCTGTCAATCACACTATAAAGAGCCACAGTCATTTCTTCTCCTCTACAGCTATGACTATCTAAAATCTGGCACATGAGACTGCTTGGTTATGTCCAGGCCTGCACCACACCCATGTCTGTCCAGAAGGAAGAGTGTGGAGCATTAAACACTCTACAGCACACTCAGTTTCCCAGTCTGGATAAAAAAGGGTCATGACAGAGCTCGCTGCAGAACTCAGTCACCCCGAGTTCAGACTGCCCCAAACAAGCAGCGTTCATCTTGTTTTCTTCTATCATGGAAGTGGCATTTTGGGAGGGGGAGGGGTGTATGGCTTAAAAAAAACCCAAACCAAACAAAAACAAAACAAGAAAAAAATAAAACCAAAAGAAAACCACCCAACACTGGTCCAAAAATAAAACCAGTACCTTCCAGTCACAGTGTAACCAACCAAGCCAAAACTGACACTTACTCGGTAAGGCCAGAAGACTGACATACGTATGTAGCTTCTCAAAGACTGCAGTCAACCTTTTCATGTCTCTGTGTAGCTCCATATTTCTAGCTCTTAAAGCAGCTGTGCAAAGAGAAGACTCACACTCTTCTTCCAAACTAGGAATATATGAATTATTTTTTTTTAAAAACGAGCAATTATCTTCAAAAACAAGTTCACGAGTTTTGGAACAGGCAAGTGCTCTCTTCATCCCCAGTCCAAAAGAGACTAGGAATTTACTTGAGAATGGTTAACATAGCAGAGTGACTTAGCAATACATGAAAATTACTGTGTGCACCCCCACTCTTAGGCATTTTAGTCACAAGCCAGGAATGATTTACACTCATGGCAAGGAATTGATTGCATCCATTTAAAGACTTTTTCCTCCACTACATAAATTATTTTATCTTTTGCTTCCTAAGAAGCATGAGAACAGGTGTAAAGAAGATATAAATAAAGCTTTTTCTTCTTCCTTAGTCCAAAACCACTTTTTAAGCAGTTCTTTACATCTATAATTCACCTCCCTTCGACCAACTCAGGAACAAAGATCTTCAAAGCAGAAGGGATGTGCATCTGGCCAAGTTTTACTACATGTACTGAATGATAAATAATCCTCAGAGAGGCTCAAGGCATCAACAGTTTCAGTGTATCACACCTGAATAATATCAATGCTACTGAATAACATTAAGAAACACTAATGAAAGCTGCACAGATTTTTTTAAAGTCTCATCTGTAAGGGGGGAAAAAGAGCTTTAAAATACACGGTTTTAACTTAAAAGAAACATGCCTAACCTCAAGGCTCAGAAACCAGCACTAAAAAAAAAAACCAAACAGATCTGCCTTTTAAGCCAGAGTGCATTTTAAGAGTTGACTTAATATTTAAGTTGTAGGTGTTGACAATGCTGCACACCTGACAGTTACTGCACCTTTAAAGGGGATCTATCAAATCAAAAGTACCTTTTTAACTGATAAGGAAGAATCTTTCTTAAAAAGCATAAGTAGGAAGCTAAATGTTCCGAAAAGGCCTTCAATTTCACTGTTGTTTCCTGAAAGGAAAAAGACTATATAAGTGATTTTGCTCTGTAAAAATCTTTTCGATACTAAAAGCAAGAAATCTTACCAGGACTGTCACAGTATCCTCTGTGATGCTCTCGAACAAGTGCAGCATTCCTTCCTCCAGAGGGCGAACGTACGAAGCATTTTCGTGGAGATATTGTGAGAACTGAGAACACAGAGATTTTAAAATGGTGCTTGTTGAAGGCTCTTGTAAAATCTTTCATGTTAACAACTGAATGGTCCCTTTTAGCAAAGCACCTGTCATCTTAAATGATACCAAGATGTCATTAATAAGATATAACAATCACGTGATGTACAGCAACCACTTCTACAGGACACACAAACACACCTTCAGGGAAAGTGAGAAGTAGTGCAAGTCCAGGCAAAATCACATCTAGGGCTTTGCCCCTGCACCCTATCCCATTTTAATTGCCATGCACAGCACACCAAGCCCTTACTCGTTAAGTTTAAACATTCTTGCATTCCTTTCTCAACTCCATCAAATTAAGGCTAGATTCATGCACCATTAAAGCCACTAGAATAAACTATCCCACCTTCCTCCCAGCTGTTGTGTGCCTCTCAGCCCTGTGCAAAGAAAGTACTGAAGAACTAAACTGGGTTAAAACTGAGAGCAAGGAGATGTGGTTTTATCTTTATCTGTGTCCAGTCCAGTTTTCAACATGACTCAAAGCATGCTTATACCAATGCAAAGGATGGAACACTAGCTAATCAAAGGAGAATTCTTACTTCCAAAAACTATGACAGGTCTAAGCAATAATGAAACTTCAACCTTATGGAACTGCCTGACTTTGCTGAAAATTACTTAAGTAAATTCTTTAGCTAATTTTGCCCTCAAAAAAGCATACCTGAGAATAAAGGTGTGTACTCTTACACACAATCAAAACATATCAACACCATCAGCTTTCCATTTTGATACCTCAGTATCATAAAAACCTTCTTCCACAGATTGATACAGGTAGTGAAAAGCCATCTTTGTTTTTATTTTGCCCCACAGGAAGACACCTTCACCTTTGATTATTTAAACCACAATAGCAGCTAAAGATCCCAGGCAAATAAGGTACAAGAGATTTTAATTATTTCTTGTATTATTGTAGTGCAGTAACACAGTGTTAACAAGAAGAGTGAGACGCCAAGCCCTCATTCGTGCATGCACAAATCTGGACAGAATTAGGGAAAATTCCTAAATATAAGGAGGAAGAAATGACACATGCAGAATGCTCCTGGCTTGTGCTGCAAGAGAGAGGACTTGAGTTATCTCCCTTGATGCTGAAGACCCAGCAGAACCCAGCAATTCAGTACTTAAAGAGAAAAGGAATACTTGAACCTGGAAGGGAATTGTCCACATCTATTTTGAGTGTTTGGTGGGGAAAATAGCTCGAAAGCACCAGACAAGACCTGGAGTTGGGGAAAAATAAATCAGTGCAAATCTGCTAAGCCACTACCTGACACTTGTCTCATTTTCACTACCATATTAAAGGGGAGGTTTTAACCCATTCAGTGGAGTAGCTAAAAATCACACTGAGAACACTTGCCAAGCAAACAGGTAAATTAATCAAAAATATAGGAGCAACTACAGCTTCAGTCAGTTATAAAAGATGCTTCACTGCTGGACAGTCACAGCAAAAGACCTGAGAAGTAGCATGCAGTGAGGGAATTAGGTCATGAATACACAATGGGGCAGACTAAAAGAGACATAATTATGAAAACAAAGCCTGAACTACTGAATCAGAGTCAATTATCAGAAAAGAAGAATCAAATTACGGTTCTGATTAAGTTGCATATTTCAGCTGTGCTGAAAAGCAACAAAGAAATGTTAACAAAGGATGTTGGGGGGGGGGGAAAAATCAGTGAGAAGTGATGTTTAAGCAGCTTGACTTTATTCCCCTGCCGTAAACTGCAGCAGTAGCTGTAGAATCCAGCCACCACACTGGGCCATAGAAACAAAGGAACACAGTTCCTGCCCCAAAGCATTTGGAAGATGACAAAGCCACATAGTTTTCCCAGGAAGGACAAGCCATTTTGAGTGCATTTGGCAGCAGAAGCAAGAAAATGTTCTCGAGCTCATTTCTATGCTGACTCTCTGTAAAAGTCTATTCTTAACTGACACAGTCGAATCAACTGAGAAGGCAAATAGAATGGGGTTTCTCTAGTGGATAAACACCATCACAAGCATATTTGTTACCTGCAAAGAGATAAAAAGGAGGTTTTCCCAAGAACGAGAAAGTTTTGTGATAGTTAACATTGACACTACATGCATTGCAGCCATTTGGTCAACGCAAACCACATCCACCTCCGTAGCTTAAGTCTGAGCCCTACCAACTACTGAATTGAAATTAAAGTCTGAATCACAAAATATTGTTATCCAGTAACTTAAATCCACATAGGTCCACTTACACCATGAAGTCAACTCTAATGTTAATGCAATTTTATTCGAAAGCATACATATATGCATTTCCACACAAATCCTTGTGCACAAAGTTCTTTTCCATGCTTCATGGCATAGAAAGTCAAAATATGCAAGTGAACAGCTCTGAATGACTCCCAGAAAGTCTTCCCATGGAGTTGAGCCAAAAGAGATGGGTCAGATTTCTTGTATTGATTTCAGCATGCTTTACAGACTTGCAGCTTCAGCACACTTATAGCAAAGATCTTTTTCCAAATAGCTCAAAATCAGATTATAAAGTTGGTTTTTTGATAAGGGAACAGAGCCCAGGTTTTCTCCTTCAGAAGTCTACCTTCCATACAGTTTATTTAACGTTACAGTTAAACACTTTATACAGAAAACCAGATTCTGTCTCAACATTTCCCATGCCCCAGTGCATTGACTAAAACAAGCTCCATTTAGCAGTGCAGTATTTGAGTATTACTGTTTTAAAACAAGTCAGCTGAACTTTTAACAAATGCACTTCAATTTAGCATTTAAAAAGCAAAGCTTTGATTTGATTATCATATTGTTCTTATAGCGGAGGCACAGGGGAAAAACATTCTCTGCAGCTACACACCTTTGCCCACATTCACAGAATTCACCCAACAGAAAAGACTTCTCATACAGGAGGGGCTGGCTCTCAGGAACACACTCACAGCATTTCAGTAAAGTGGTAGAAGTTTGCATAACTAAGATTAATCACTCATGAAAGTCTACATAACTGAATATGCATTACCTTCTGATTTAACGGTGATATAGTGTCTGTTGCAGAATCAACGGGAAAGATCTGTACCTTCTGCTCAGTGTACGTGTGGAAGTTCAAGAGAGCTGTTACAAGTTCTTGAACAAAAGCCAGTGCCTTGCCAGCAAGGTCTCGCAACTTCAGCTGTAAAGACAGTTTAAAAATTATCTTATTTGACGTGTATCTATTTAAATATTAAAAAAAAAATAAAAATCTACATTTGGATACAACAAATTGTTATCAGTGATTTCTTTCCTGTTACTATTTCAGCCCAAAAACATAGCAGCAATTATTTTAACTTAATTTTTAAAATTTATTCATAAACTACAATGCCACACAGAAGGGCACATTATTCTATGACAACGAAGTATGTTTTAATTTCACACAACTGGTGATGCTTTGCCTCTACCTCATTTTTCAAACTACAGGCCACAAGAACACTCAGAGGTCAATACAGTTACAGAAATCACCTCTGAAATTTCCAAAGACCAACAGACTAATTGCTGACAACAGCAACCTGGTTGAAAGGAAACCTAAAACTTACCTAGTAAAAACCAGTGAGGTTTCCTCCCTGAATTAAAAGTGTCTGCTTTCTAACCAGTAACACTCAATTCTTATTCTCCCACCCTGGACAGAACTGAGCTGTTGCTCATGAATAAGGCTGTTCTGTGGCTTTAGTACAGTAGGAAGGTACCCCAGAAATTAATCTAAAATGGAACATAGTCAAGAGAGAAGAAAACCACACTCTGTTGTGACTTATGGAGGAGATAATAAGGTTAGAGTGACATTTCAGCCAAGAATGACTTATCCTTCAGAAATGTATTCCTAATGCTTCCATGAACTGTTAAATCAAGTCAATCTTGATTACAGATCTGGGATGGTGGTGAGTAATTAATGTATTCATTAAACTCAGTTTCTGTATGTTAATTAGCTATGCAAAGAAGGAAAACAGACACTATTACTGTTTTGCTGTCCTTTACGCTGCATCCTGTGCTAATACACCAGCATTTTGCCTTCCCTGGCAAAGCCAGTCATAAAAATCCGTCCTGGAACATTTTCAAGACTGCAGATCTTGAAGTATGAGGTTGACACAGTTCTAGCAGAAAACAGTAAAGGGAGAAACTCTCCACGCAGGTATTCAGATTTTTCTTGGAACTCAGCAGCAGCGACCTGAAATTTAAGGCTACTTTCATCACAAAATTGAACAGCAGGACACCTGCTCTCACAGCAGGTGTATTAGGAACAAGGTTTCTTTATAGGGACTTCTGAAGAATGGAGAAAGCAACCATTTGAAATCTTTCTGCAGTGGCATCTGAATGCACTCACTTGAAGGTTCAAGACATCTCATACAAGCAAAGAGAAAAACCACATTGCTGTGGAGCCCATCCTCAGTGGAACCATTCTTAATATATTTAGCTATTCACAGAAAATTAATGCTCATTTTTGAATACTGAATAAATAACATTCCCAAGGAAACTCATGAAATTACAGCAGTGAATAGAAACTTTCTTCTTTTTTCCAAAAAAAAAAATTTACATTTATAAGAGTTATTTTGCTGCAAGTAAGAGATGTTTTGGCAAGATGTATCCCATAAAATGCAAATGAACCATGCAGAGATCTCAAAGAGACATGATTTATTCCTCAGAAGGATTATGACCAGTGACAAATAATGTTAATTAACATGGTATTCTAGTGTACACAACAAAGTGTGGTTTAAAAATGCAAACATTCTTCAGATCTCAAGTGAAGTGACCACAAAAGCTCTGTTTAAGGGAAAAGGAATTTAAGATACCAAACCTACTTTTTTTTTTTCCCCCTCAATAAAAGGCCTCTAAACTAACACAGTTTTAATCAACTTCAAAAATTAAATGTTCAAGTTCTAGCATACTGCAAGTTGACTTTTGGTAGTACAGGTTGGCAGTGACGAGATCGACAAAAGAGGTATCAGGGCAATTAAAAAGGACTTTAAGGCTTCGGGTCGATTAGTTGATGGGACAGGAGCACAGGTGGTGTTCACCTCAGTTCCTGCAGTAGCAGGGATGAATGATGAGTAGGAAAACCCATTTTATCAATAGGTGTCTAAAGGATTAGTGCCACCAGTGGAAATTTGGTTTTTTTGATCATGAGGCAGTTTTTATGGTACCAAGGGCAAAAGAAGCCTAGCATATAAGTTGGCAGGGCTGATCCAGAAGGCTTTAAGCTAAGTTTGAAGGGGGAAGGGATTGAAACTGGGCTCTCCAGAGATGAGCCTAAGGGTGGAAAGCCTGAGTTAAGAGTGAAATCAGCAGCCCAGCTGAAGTGCACGTACACCAATGCACACAGCATGGGTAACAAACAGGAGGAGCTGGAACCATCGTGCAGCAGGAAAGCTGGGATGAAGTCACCATCATGGAAACGTGGTGGGATGACTCACATGACTGGAGTGCTGCCATGGATGGCTACAAGCTCTTCAGAAGGGACAGGCAGGGTAGGAGGGATGGCTCTGTATGTTGAGAGTCTCTTGACTCTGTAGAACTTGAAGGCAATAACAATAAGGTTGACTGCCTGTGGATCAGAATCAGGGGGAAGTCCAACAAGGCTGATATCCTGGTGGGAGTCTGTTACAGACCACCCAACCAGGATGAAGATGATGATGAATTATTCTACAAGCAGCTGGCAGAGGTTTCAAAATCACCAGCCCTTGCTCTTGTGGGTGACTTTAACCTGCCCAATGTCTGCTGTGAACTCCACACAGCAGAGAAGAGGCAGTCTAGGAGATTCCTAGAGTGTATGGAGGATAATTTCCTGTTGCAGCTGATAAATGAACCTACCAGGGCTGGGGCCCCATTAAACCTGTTGTTTATAAATAGAGAAGGGCTTGTGGGAGATGTGGTGGTTGGAGGCCATCTTGGGCACACTGACCATGAAATGATAGAGTTTTCAATACTTGGTGAAGTAAGGAAGGGCATCAACAAAACCTCTACCCTGGACTTCCAGAGGGCAGACTTTGGCCTATTCAGAAGGCCAGTTTGGAGAGTACCTTGGGAAACAGCCCTTAAAAACAAAGGGGTCCAGGAAGGAGGGACATACTTCAACCAAGAAATCTTGAAGGCACAGGAGCAGGCTGTCCCAGCGTGCTGAAAAGCGAGCCGGTGGGGAAGATGACCAGCCTGGCTGAACAGGAAGATCTTACAGGAAATTAGGGAAAAAAAAGAGTCTATTGCCTTCGGCAAAAAGGGCAGGCAACTCATGAAGTGTTTAGGAATGTAGTTAGGTCATGTTGAAAGAAAATTAGAGAGGCAAAATAACAATTTGAACTTAATCTGGCCCCTTCTGTCAAGGACAACAAAAAGTGTTTTTATAAACACATCAATAGCAAAAGGAGGGGCAAGGAAAACCTCTATCATTCATTGGACATGGAGGGGAATGGAGTGGAACATAGTTATCAAAGACAAGGATAAGGCTGAGGTACTTAATACCTTCTTTGCCTCAGTTTTCAACAAGAAGACAGGTTGTCCTCAGGACAACTGGCTTCCTGGGCTGGTAGACAGAGCCAGAAAGCCAAATAGCCCCCTTGTTACCCAGGAGGAAGAAGTTAGTGACTCACTGAGCCACTTGGATCCTCACAAGTCTATGGGACCAGATGGATCCATCCTAGGGTGATGATGGAACAGGCAGAAGAGCTCGCCAAGCTGCTCTCCATCATTTACCAACAGTCCTGGCTCACTGGGGAGGTCCCAGACAATTGGAAGTTGGCAGATGTGATGCCCACCCATAAGAAGAATGGGAAGGAAGACCTGGGAAACTCCAGGCCTGCCAGCCTGACCTCGGTACCCCACAAGGTTATGGAGCAGATCATCCTAAGTCTGATCACACAGCACCCATAGGACAGATAGAGGTCCAAACCCAGCCAGCACGGGTTTAAGAAGGGCACATTTTGCCTGACCAACCTGATCTCCTTTTATGATCAGGTGACCCACCTGGTGGATGAGGGGAAGGCTGTGGATGTGTCTACCTGGACTTCAGCAAAGCCTTTGACAGCATCTTCCACAGCATACTCCTGAAAAAGCTGGCAGCCCATGGCTTGGACAGGGGCACTCTGTGCTGGGTTAGGAACTGGCTGAAGGGCTGGGCCCAGAGAGTGGTGATGAACAGTGCTGCATCCAGCTGGCGGTCGGTCACTAGCCGTGTCCCCCAGGGATCAGTGTTGGGCCCAGTTCTGTTTAATATCTTTATTGATGATCTGGATGAGGGGATTGAGTGTACCATTAGCAAATTTGCAGATTACACCAAGCTGGGGGGGAGTGTCAATCTGCTGAAGGATAGGAAGGTTCTGCAGAGGGACTTGGATAGTCTGGATAAATGGGCTTAATCCAATTGTATGATGTTTAACGAGGCCAGGTGACAGGTCCTGCACTTCAGCCACAAAAAGCCCATGCAGCACAAGCGGACAGAGTGGCTGAAGAGCAACCAGACCAATGGCATCCTGGCCTGTATCAGGAACAGTGTGGCCAGCAGATCCAGGGAAGTGATTCTGCCCCTGTACTCAGCACTAGTTAGGCTACACCTTGAGTACTGTGTCCAGTTCTGGGCCCCACAATTCAGGAAGGACACTGAGGTGCTGGAGAGTGTCCAAAGAAGAGCAATAAGGCTGGTGAAGGAACTGGAGCACAGGACCTATGAGGAGAGGCTGAGGGAGCTGGGGTTGTTCAGCCTGGAGGAGAGGAGGCTCAGGGGAGACCTCATCACTCTCTACAGCTACCTGAAAGGAGGCTGTAGCCAGGTGGGGGTTGGTCTCTTCTCTCAGGCCATCAGCAGGAGGACAAGAGGACATTGGTCTTAAGCTGTGCCAGGGGAGGTTTAGGTTAGACATTAGAAAGAAATTCTTTACCAAGAGAGTGATCAGACATTGGAATGGGCTGCCCAGGGAAGTGGTAGAGTCACCATCCCTGAAGGTATTTAAGAAGAGACTGGATGTGGCACTTAGTGCCACGGTCTAGTTGACAGGGTGGTGGTGGGCCATAGGTTGGACTTGATGATCTCAGAGGTCTTTTCCAACCTGGTTGATTCTGTGACACAGTAAAAGATATTTCACATAACTTCACTAAGACATAGGTATTTTTGCCACTCTTTTTAGAAAGGGGTATCTGAGTTAATACCTACAGTGATGATAAGCCAGAAGTCAATGGATTAGCTCTGGTGAGATAAACAGACAACTTGGCTCCTTGACATAAGAACAACATACACTACCTTTGGAAAAGTCCAGAGGCTCTGTGGACAGAAATGCCCTTAGAATATCATTATAGCAGTAAGGTAGGCTAACTTCTTTTGTTTCAGTCACTAAAAAGACTGGTTTTATTTAAGTATCTGTGTAGAAAGTTGAATGTGAAACCACAAAAAGTGCTTACCTGATATCTTCTGTTGTGTAACGGTACATTCAGAGCATTGTATCGATTAGATCCTACAGGACAAAAATTGAGTTTGCACTTACTAAATTGTGGGAGTTTTTAAGAGACACTTATTGGTAAACAGTGATTTTTTCTAAAAAATAAAATTTCATTGCAGTAATCTTACAGTCCATGTAAGCAATATTAACTAAAGAGATACAAACAATTGACTTCAATAAGGTAGGCCTAAATATTCCCACTTAAGAACTGTTTCTATGACTAACTGGAGAGAAAGCAGTTCTATACTTGCCTCAGATTGCAAGTCAAATTTAATCATCTGAACATTCTGAATTTGATAGCTAAGAGCAGAATCCTCTTGCCCAAAGAACAGTAGACATGACAAACAAGAGTGAAAAAATCTTTTAAAAGAAATCACACTTAAAGAATTCAAAATTATCTTCACATTTTAATTACATTCCAGAGAGTACAAAGTAAGACTAATCTATTTTTTAATGGTTTGAACATTTTTTTAAAAATGCTCCTGTATATACTTGATGTGTTGATAATTTAGAACAAGATGTACTCTCCATGTATTTCAGCATTCTGCTCCAGTCATGAAGTAACCATACTGATTATTCAACTACAAGTAGGCACAATTTTTAGAGAGACAGAGGAATATTCATACCTACAGAAAAGCTTACAAAGTCTTATAGGTTTAAAAGGGATCACATCCATCCTCAATTAAATTGAACAACTACTTCAGTTTAAAATTTGCACTCAAAGGAAACTTACAGCTTTTTATTCCTTTTCTGTCATCCACATTTGGCTATTAAGCACATGGGAAGAGGTAGTTGTATTCAGAGGGCAAAAATCTCTGTCTGAAATTATCAAATCTTTCTACTCTGGAAATCATGCTTAGCAGTTGAGAAGTCATTTGATTGTTCCTGAAACTAGTCAGCTGGTAGTTACACTTAAAGCCAACTACAGAGCCTATAGGAAGACCGCTGGAATCCACAGCAAACAAACATCTCCCAACCTCCTCTCATTCTCTTATCACTAAAGATCTGTCCACTATTTGTAGTGTTTTCTACACAAGCATAAAAACCATGCTATAGCAGCTCAGTGAGCAGATAAATTATGTGAAAAGTTATTATTTGCTACAATGATAACCACCTACTTAAAAAAAATGGAGATAAAGAAGCCAGAGAAATAGAAACAGGCAGTAGATGCTGGACAAGGTGACCTTTGTGAGGAAAGAAGTGAAAAGGATATCAATTCAAGGCACCAACAACCTCAGCATGATGTGCTCTGTGGGAGTCAACATTTCCTAAAGAGAAGATAATCTCATGTTCCTAAGCCAAGACTCACTGGTTTGCCAACCCCGTGGAGAACTTGGAAGGCTCACTGCTGTAGCACCTGCCAGATCAGCTTTTAGAGAACCCAAGGCTATTTAAAACATAATCAAGTTTTATACTGAACGAAAAATGCAAAAGCTACCAGTAAAACATACAGGAAACTCAAAAGCCTGTTTTCACTTCTCTGCTCCTTCTTCACTACTTTCAGCTTTTTCACTACTCCAGATCCTCCTGGTGTCTCTGCCAGCAGAGTGCAGACAGTGCCTGCCCAACCTTGCATTCAGCTATTTAGAAAGCACACAGTGCACAGCACGGATCTGGCACATACGAACCCATCCTTGCACGACAGCAATGCAAAGGCTGAGCATTCCTAAATTCATCATATCCTCTGCACTTCAGTTTTTCTAGTAGCAGTTGGAAAGGAACAGTGCTTCAGGTAAAAATCCCCAAATTCAAAGGGCTTTTTTTTCTCCTTGAAAAGACAAACAAGTCTGAGACAAACTACAGATAAGAACTAGTCTGGGTGTTCCCTGATCAGAACTGAGACACACTGACAAACTTCCCACTAAGTACAGATCACTGTTGATTCAGTGCCTCTAAGTCAACATCTCTGCAGCCACCAGCTTATCCCCATCTTACTACAAGATTAATCAAGAATATATCCTGCCAAAAAATACTCTCTGAGTAGCTATTTTTTACAGAGTAACCGTTAAATTGACAGTGTTCCTTCATCTTTTACAACATTCTGTCAACACTAAGCAAGACAAGTGGCAAATTACTCAAAAGCCTTCAAAAGTTTTAATTTCCATTATATTTATAAAAGCTTAATATTTTCAGATTACTAAGCAAGACTATGACAAGTATTGTGAATACTTACTACAGTTACCTCTAAGTGTCTGTTCAGATGTCCAACATTTCTTACAGCTAATACATTTTAATTCATAAGGTGTACTTCCTCCAGATGGATACCCAAAAATCAAACAAGAAACCCAGACCAAGGCAATACGTACTTGTGTCATTAAAAGGTACTTTTTCATTAATTATGCATAGTGATTCTTCCAGTCTACTGCCCAAAGCTGCTTGAAGATTCTTTAGCTGCTGTTGGCTAAATAACAAAGAGACAAACGAAAAACCACACACACACACACACGGTAAACCTTTAAAATTTAATCTGTTCACCAACACCATATCTCACCATAAGCATCCCTTGAGTGTACAGGTATCTGTCTCCTTCTAGACATTAGACAGAAATCATACAGTAGGAATTATTTGTCCTGTCATATTTAAGAAATGACATTGTATTCTAATCCCTAACAAATGCAGTGAAAGATGCAATAAACTTGTAAATCAGAAGTTCCATTCTTGAGAAGCTCAGCTTTCTTCAGAGTTAAAATTTACTTTGTTTTCCTCTTCTGCAAATATTATATAAACTAAATGAAGGCATTCTATTCTACTAGAATTTGAGTGGGAATGTAAAAGGGCCTTCAAATTAAGTTACTATGTATCAGATGTTGTATTCTGATATGCAGGTAATGAGTTGTCAATAATTCAGTAAACTATGTCACATCACTATTTAAAATACACAACAAGCCCTTTAAAATCCCATATTTAAACACTGCTATGACACAGCCTCTTCTGACAAGACTTGGCAATTATGCTTCTGATACATTCTACAGTGATTTTTTCTCTAGATTTGCTTCACTTGCATTTAACTGTGTATACAGATGTGAATGTAAGTAATTAAGATTACTAATACAATTAAGATTTCTGAGATGAAGCATTATATACATACGTCAACAAAAATCACTGCATATTGATTCAGACCAAATTCTACACCTTACCCAGCTAAGGCCCCCAAATTCTTCACTGTTTTGCTTCCCGTTTGACATCTAGAACTCCTGCACATATAGTGGAGGGTGGGGGGGAAGGTGTCAAAGTGACAGTTTTTTCCTTTCTTACAACATTTGATACACAGAAATTTATCAGGACTAACAAGGAAAAATAATCCAAAATAGACAAGCAAGATATGAAGAAACTAGCCAATAAGTAGCTCATGCACATTAACAAACATTTTTCTTGGAAAGCAGCTCCAAAATTGCATAGAAACGGTACAGCATGTACCGCAGTAGCATTGAGCATGATAGAAAATAAAGACAAACTGCAAATGTACAGATGTTTCCTTTTTGTACTATGAAGGAATGATAAACAAGTAGTTTGATATGTTTTGTTTTACATTCCGCCCTTAAATTTTCAAGGCATGCAGGCTGTCACGTCTCATAGCCCCTGGCTTTTCTGAAGAAAAAGTGGGTGTCAGAGGCAAATGGATCCCTTCCCCTGAAAGAGTGGGGAAAACAGAAGAGCAGTATTCTCAGAGACATATTCTGTCAGGTGCTCAACAGACACTGATTTCAGTGTTTAAAATTAAAAAGTGTCAGGTTTTATTATTTTTAAAAGCCTCTCTTCTTAAATAGTAGGGACAATTTCTTACAATGACATTAATTACCCAGTCATTGTAGAACATGATAGACAAGGTCTGAGCTGAATAGTAGCAGGTTAAGACTCCAGTTTTTCAAACACCACAAAAAAGCAAACAGCAGCAAAACACAGCTTTCATCCTCTTTCTCAAGTGATTTTTAGCGAAACCCTGACCTGTATTAGAGGACAGTTATTGGATTCAAATATCTTAGGATCTATCAAAATAATTAAAATACATACTTCAAGGTTACCAGGTGAAAGAAGGAACTCTGCATCTGAAAATTCACTATGCATCTTACTCGTTATATTAAAGAACTACACTGCATACATAAAATGCACCTTAAAAATGAACTTCAGAGAAATGCACCCCAATTTGATTTGGCCCACAGTCCTCAACTTCTCATTTTCTACAGCTTGTGTTCCAGACAATGAAAGTATTCCAAATCTAACAATATAATTCTTCAACAAAAACTTTCAAATAATCAAGCTGAGAATGTTATGCCTGAAGCAAAAACAATTGTTCAAGAAACTTTTGCAGTGGAAGGGAATTTTTTAAATCTTTTCAGTCGGTTATCTCAGCGTACCTTAACCAAGCTTTATTTTTAGAAGCAGTTTTTACAAACTCACAGATCTTTGTTTCATTCAAGTTCTTTACTTTCTATAGCTTTCCATTACAAATAAATATTTCAAGCTTTCATCAACAACACTGCTACTTACAACAGCCTGGAGACAAAACTGCTACTACTGAAAGCAAAATGTGTGGAATTGTCTCGTTCCATGCTAAAGAAAAAGGTGTTTGACCTGCACAGGTCAGGCTTGTCTTCATATTATCATTTGAGTTTTACCAAAGTCTTTTTTTCTCCCCCCTTTTTTAAAGGTATTATTAAAATGATTAAAAATAATTACTAAAAACAATCCAGTTAATGTTTTACAGCAGTTTTTTCCAATCAAATTTTCATTATATTAAATAAAAACACTTACCATTCTTCAGTTCGAAGCCTACAGTCCTTAGCTTCTCTTTCTAGTGTCTGAGACTTGATCTTTATGCAAGAAGATAATCTCACAATGTAAGTACTGACACAGCAAGACATTGCATTTCAAAACTTTTCAAACTTGCACGTAAGAGGAAAAGCTCCTTACTTCTAATTTGGCCTTATCATTCTGCAGCTTTTCTATGGCATCTGTGTATTTCTTCGTTAAACTGTCCACCACAGCTTGGTGCTGGGCAGCATCAGTTTCCAAAACCTCAAGCCGAGTTCTCAGCTCCGCTTCTAAACGTTTGTGCTGCTCATCTGCTTCAAAGAACTAAAGGAAGAAAAGTAAAGCTCTTAAGAAAGCTTCATTTTACTATCGAATCCAGTCCCGTGAGTTACACTGACCTCATCAGCCAATTCAGGTTAATAATTGCTAGTTTTCAGACAAATAGAAATTTTATTTTATTTACAGAGAAATTATTCAGGAATAAAGTACTTTAATAAGAACAAAGTTTTGTAGTACTACCAAGTACTCCTTAAATATATTGCTGACTAATAGCAGACACCTGAAAAACTGAACTTCAGCCATCAGGTGTTTTTCAAGTTTTCTAAAGTGAAATGCATTCCATTTTGGTAAAGTAATTCTTGACTTAATTACAGCAACTTGCAGAAAATATCTTCAATTTTAAAGCCATTTTGAAACTGTTAGTGAATTAATAATGAATTTCCACCCAGTACCAGGCTATTTTCAGTACAGTAGCTGTCACCAAAAAGTTAAAAATCTAAATGAGAAAATATGTATTATGTGAATGATTCCACATACTGTCTTAAGAATCTGAAGTCAAAATACTTCTTTATTTGCCCAGTGAACATCTTTATAAACAAGTTATCTGATCTAATCTACTGTTTTGCATACAACTAAGCCTCTAAAACTACTAGTTTTCAGGCAGCATTTTATTTTCCCTGTCTTTCTTTGTGTGATGGGCTTTCTGAACCAAAAATAAAGTCTAAAAGAAGTTTCACTCACCAGTATATGTAGTCGTTCATTCTCTTCTATTTTCTTCTGAAGATCTTCATTGAAGACACTTTTCTGGTCTTGACTCAACTGAGATGAGGATTCTACACTTTTCTAGAAGAAAGAAAATGCCCTCATTGTCTCTGGGGACATCCCAAAGCCCATCCCCAGGTACGTGAGAAGATTCCCACAGCTAATTCCCAAAAGAGGCACATGAGCATATATCCTGCTTCCATTGACTAATATAGCAAAAGGTAGGCATACTGGACACAGCACAAGCCAAAAAGCAGCACTCTTCCCTTCACACCGTTGTTACTGCACAGTGGTACAGCACTGACTGGTGAAAGCCCCTACTCAGATGTCACATTCACAGAACAAAACCAGTCCTACGGGCAGCTGAATTCATTGGAACCCTGCACAGTTCCATGCAGTCAGCAACACAAAACCCTGTGCACACAGGTTCATTTGGTTGGGCAGCTGTGTGTAAGGCACATCTGCCCCCAGCAAGTGTCCAAGGGCGAGCCAGGCTGGTCTCAGCAGGCTGCAGCACAAGGCGGCACTGGAAAGCACAGGGTCTTCCCTGCCCACCAACTATCCCGAGAATACAGACATCTCTCTGCCAACTGTCTCCTCATCTTTCACCCATTTAATCCAAAAGACTCAGAGACCACCAGTGAATCCCATGGTGCTGCTCTGCTTTACTACACTGATGAAGAATGGTAGTATCATCACCAAAAAAAAAAGGGAGACTCTTCACATTTAAACTTAACACCAAACTTCAAGTGCTCAGGACAGGCAGGTCAGCTATGCCACATCTGCATTTGATGCCAGCCCGTGAAGTACACCCGAGACATGGGCACATATTCTCCTCCTTCTATCTGAATCTGAATCTAATTAATTTTAGATGCGGTTTACATGGTCTCCTGATGACAAGTCACCAAAGTAAGGGTGACATGAAATTTAGTATGTAGGTACTTGGTGAGACCCTATAGGTAAAACTAAAGGGAACATACTTAAAAGATAGTACATTTCTTTAAAATAAAAAAAAAAAGGAACTAAAGCTGTGCATTCTGACAGTTGAACAGGAAAGAAACTCAGCGGCAATGGTTTGCAAAGCTACTCAAGACAGGCTGACATCCATCAAAATTTGGAAACACATCTAGTGAAACAATGATTTACATAATATGAAATAAAAGAACTGAAGGGTCAAACTGCATTTAGAAGAACGACCTACTATGGTGCGTGAATAATGCAGTCAGAAGTACTATGCCTGTCAAGGAATTGGAGAGCAGAAAAACAGACAAGAGTTTAGGGGAAAAGTAAGGAAGATTACTGTATTACTAATAAGTTGAATGATTTCTCTGATGTCAGGTTTGATAGCTACAGCATATTGAGAGCTAACCAAAAAGAAAAGATGACAGTAATTAAGAGGGGTTTCCTCATAAGGAAGGTAGCAAGAGGTGCTTGAGAACTAGTTAAGTCCAAGCACACTACCCTTGTAATTGTGCTGTTACCTACAGAAGGCACAGCTGATCTTAGAATATGGTATTATCAGGTTTAATCAGCAAGCATTTTGGCAGAGAAAGATCACAGTACTGAAATTGCTCTGTCATTTTGAAATATCACAAGGAATACTAGCTAAAAATTGAGATTTCAGAGCATCTGACAAGATTCACATGCTACAATCACAGATTGAAGAGTTAACCATCAACATCAAAATTACAAAGCAAGGAGGTGGGAATATGAAACGAGTGGTCAGCTTTCTTCATAGCAGCTGACTAATCACAGAGCTCCAAGATATTTCCCAGCTGTTTGAACACTTAATAAATATCCAAAAAGGGATATAGCAATTCAGTATCAGATGACAGACTAGAAGAACAGAGAACTACTTGGCATGTATTATATGTGTGTATATATATACATATATATATTATATATCTGTTTTAATGGATATTTTCACTAAAGGATAAGACATTGACAGGTAAGGAGCAGACACCTGCTAAGCAAGTGTTTTTGCCTTTAGCACATACCTTGCTCTTTTTGCCCCTGGCTTCACTTAATGCAAGTTCATCTTGAAGTAACTCCACCCGTTTGGCAAGCTGCTGATTTCTGAAAGTCAAGCTGTCCATTTCTTGTTGCAGCTTTCTCAGTGATTGATCCTTCATCTTCAGTTGCTCCTGAATGACCAAAGAATTTAATTTTACAACTTTCACACTCACTTTTAATAAGTAGCATCACATTAAAAAAAGGGAACAAATTACAAAAAGAGGCAAAAAAGTATCATTTTTAAACTGAGCTGCCCACAGATCACATTCAAGTAGGCACTTCTTTCTATAGGCTAATCATCACGAAGAAACCTTCTACTTTTTAGAAGTCAGCACTTTCAGAGAACTATAAAGGCTAGCTGCTAAACAGAAGTTCTTCTAGTAAATCAAGTTCCTTCTTTATTCTCTCAATTACAATAATTTTGAGTAAAAAGTACTCCTGTTTACCTATTTTGTCACAGCTTCATACATCTGACACGAGCAGGTTTTAGAGATTACCTTCAGTGAAGCAGAGTTTGCTTGCTCATCTACAACTCCTTTTTTCAGTACTTGGTTCTGAGCTCGAAGCTGAAAAATGAGAGATTGCAGTAACTATGCAAGACAATGGAATAAATAAGAGCCATTCATAGAGCACCGTATGCTCTCAGGAGAGCACCAGATATGAATGCTTTTTCAAGTATTCTTTACAGGTAGATAGTAGTGGTATCAGGTTGGAAAAAAAACACCCATTTCACATACTTAATTGCCAAGAGACAGGAAGTTACTTTACCACTTGAATATTTTGGTCAAGTAGATCATAATTCTTACTCAATAAATACCTTTGAAGATTAGTAACTTAAATATAGTGAAAGCTTGAAGAACAGTGAATAAATATGGAAAAGTTGTGACTTCTTCCTTGACTACTCAAGTTCTTGGTCATTTTAAGTGCTATTCCTGTCTCTCCCCTCTTCTCCCCAAAACTGTTCATAATCAGTTCTGGAACATAAGCAGGGCTCACAAAGTCAATATCTGTATCAATTCAAGAGGAGCTTAACTATACTCTAATGCAAAAATACTCACTACCTGTGGCAGCAGATCACCCAGAGATGATCTGACAGATGATGAGCCTGACATGAAAATGCATAAAAAGCATAGAAAGAAAAGCCCCCTAAGACTTATTTATATAGTCCACAAATCTAAGCTAAAATCACTACAGTGAAAAGTGATACTCAAGAAACCTATTTCCCAGTCACTTCACAGAGTACCTCTACCCTGCAGCAATGAGGATACCCACAGTTCCATCTTCCCATTCCTTGATAATTGCTTGAATCTTGGCATCTTCAATGGCATTTTGTATTCATTTGACATGTCTGAGTCCAGCTGTTGCAGATATAAATTAAAAGGGTTTGTATAGTGTTTGGGAATATCCCTGTCAGATGCATAACAGGCAAGATTCAGTGCAAAACAGCAACGGCTGACGGTTTCAGTTTGAATGACTGAGTGTATTTGAAAGGTCAGAAGTCAGCTGGCATTGCCAAGCACAGGCCTTTCCCCTGTAGCATTCCCACTGTGCTGCTCAGGCATCAACAAAGGCAGGAGAAGAAACTGCCAAGAGCACCACAGAAAGACTTCCAAGCACAGAAAAAGCAGTGCAGTAGTTTTCCACACGTGTTTTTCTGCCACAGCTACTAATGCAGGACCCCGTCAGGTGCAGTGGATGAACCCTTCATGGACACCCAAGCTGAAGGGTGACCCCGCAAAGGCTGCACAAACTGAACGAGCCTTTTCACTGCTCCTTCACGAGAGCTGCAGGAGAGAACCAGAAGCTACAATCTGTGTGTTTTCACAGTCTCTTCTTCACCTCATCCTTCTCCTGGGCTGCTCTGCGAAGCGGGAGGGAAAGCAATCCAACGGCAGGTACTTTCCCTGGCACTCCTTGAGTCTGTCAAGCTCTTTCCAAGTGAACAGGCAAAACAGCTTCCCAAGGCTACTCTCTGTTTCCAACTGCACACAACAAGCAGCCAACTGAACAACTGAGCAAGTACACACAGAGAAGAGGTGTCTGCAGAGGGGACTCTCCCACGACAACCCGTGTTGCACAAGAAATGGGATGAGATGAAAAAAGTAGTTCCCGCAAAGAACCAGCAAAACATTCCAGGCTGAGAAGAGCATGATGAAGGTCAAAGAAAGCTGTTGGACACCATGATACTAAAAGAAAGAGGATCCAGCAGCTGGAACATTTATATAGTCAGAAGTTCACATTTTGAAGTTTCATTCAGGAATCAAGCAGCAAAATCCCTCAACTACCTTATCCTCGGCCACCATTAATTTCCAAGGCATAGCAGAGCCACTGTATAAAGCAACAAGAAATAGGAACCCCGTGACCTACAAAGCCCCACAGTGAATTCAGTTTTCTTAAAATGATTTTGTGGAAACACTGGAAAAATAAGTATCTGTGAGCAATTTAGACTGGATATAGGGGTTTTTAACAGCATTTTCAAGATTAATAGTATTTAAAGACACATGGCTCTGTGGCATATATATTCAAGTGCCTTGTGCCAATCACTCTGTGCTGTACTACACAATGATGCTTTCCTCCCCAAGCTGTTGAAGGGCCGTGCCGTTCAAAACCATCTCCTCTTCCTTTTGGTGAAGCAGAAAGAACGAAGAGCTCTCCTATTTTAAAAAAGCATTTCAGGCACCTTGGAAAGGAAAGGTGTTCTCCACCACGGGCCGCAGGTCTGTGCAAACACCGTGTTAAGTGGCACCAGAAACAGTCACCTGCGGCGGAGGAATGGGAACAGACACGCACGTGTGGGATGCAGTGCCCTCACTTCGCAGACACCGCAAACACCGCTGACACCGGCTGAGCTCCCGCCTCCACCACAGCGAACGCGCACGGGCGAGAGACAAGACCGAGACCGCATCTCGCACCCGGCTGGGAAGAGCAGAACCAGGCAAAGCACGGCCGGTTCCGCTTCCCCGGCACGGCCGGGCCCGCTCTTCGTACTCCAGGACGTTTTGCAGCCGAGGCCACTCCGCCCCTCGCCGCGTTCCCCCCGCACCCGCAAACCCAAACACCGACCCGCGCCGCCCGGGTCCCGCCCCCGCCCCATCCCCGGCAGGCACCTCCG
>VZRE01004340.1:78960-120743 GCA_013396775.1 Cephalopterus ornatus | reverse complement strand
GGCCGCGCGGGGCTGGGTCACGTGACGCCGGCGGGCCGCTCGCGGCCGCCCCCTGTCGCCATGGCAACGATCCGCCCCGCCCCAAAGGCCTCTCCCTGGGGCGGGGGCGGGGCTCCGGGGTTGTGTCGCGACTGTCGCCGTCCCTGCGCGGGCACCGTGCCGCGGCTGGTGCCGCGGGTCCCCGGCCCGGGCAGGCCTGTCGGCAGGGGGAGCCCCGGGCTGGGCACCGCGGGCACGGGAAGCGCGGGGTTTGCGGATCCGCGGGCGAGGGAATGAGACAAAAGGCCGTCGAGGCACCGCTCGGGGCTCGCGGTGCGTGTCGGTGCGGCGCTGTGCTCTTCCCACACACCGTTCAGCCCTCACATCCGTATTGGAGGAGATGCTGCATGTGTCCATTTTATCCCCGTGAAGGGGACTCGGGCGGTGCCGTGTCGCTGCAGTGCGCTCGGTTTGCTCCCAAGGTGCAGGAGCTCGAATTCCACAGTCTCAGGGATCACTGACAGTGCATATCATCAACATACTTAAATACCTCAAAGGTGGGTGTTAAGAGGATGGTGCCAGAGTCTCCGCGGTCCCCAGTGACAGGTGGAGGGCAATGGCCATAGAACTAAAACACAAGCAGTTCCACCTCAGCATGAGGAAGAGCTTACTAAATTGAGGGTGGCGGAGCACTGGGACAGGCTGCCCGGGGAGGTGGTGGAGCCTCTCGCTCTGCAGACATTCAGAACCCACCTGGACACGTTCCCGTGTCACCTTCTCCAAGTGACCCTGCCTTTGGCAGGGGGCTGGACTGGATGATCTCCAGAGGCCCCTTCCAACCCTAAGGATTCTGTGACTTGGAGTATCTGCACCCTGTGTTTTCTGGGGAGGGGAGGTCCTTCTCTGATGGCTTCAGCGTGCAGGAATTTCTTTCAGAGCCGCCTTTGATGGTTTCAGCGTTCAGCCATCCTCCTTTAGAGATTGCTGAGGCTCTGCTAATTGTCTCCTATTTGCTTCTTCTTTATCCTCAGATTTGCCAAACATTTAAATGTGTATACGCCATCAGCCCTCCTCGAGCAACTGAAAATACCATAATAGGTGTGTTTGGTCCTGCCAGATACTCAGCCAATGCAGGATTTTGTTTCTGAAAATGACTGGAAACAGATGTGTAAGGAAAATAATAAGGCAAAAATGTGATGAGATTTCACAACCTGAGCATCTGGTGATTTGCAGGTTAAGGGCTTCCTGGTCTAGGATAGAGATGTAACAGCAAATTATTATTTTTGTTCAGTTTCCATGGTATCATTTTTTGCACTTGATTTCAGCACAGTGTCTTCATAGCCCTTCCTCAGTAGTGGGTAGTGCTAGAGGTGCTAAATCATCATTTTCTTACCTCCTTTTGTCTTTGTTCCCCTTAAGTAGGAGTAGATAGTAGGTGCCTGTAGTGGAAGCTAATCTTTTTCCTTAGTCTTGAGGCTTTGACGGTGCGCATGCTATTCTTCTGCTGATCACAGTAGTGGAGTTGGCAAGCCCTAAATATGATATGGTGGCCAGATTAGTAATTATGTTTGTATCTCCAGAGGAAGTCTTACTGTTGGAGGACATGTTGCTGACCCATATTGCCAACAATAGCGCTGTGCATTTTTAGGAAGTCTGAAAGGGGAAATAAGCAAAAACACATATTGTCATTACTCATCTGCTTGACCAGAAGAGCTTAAATAGCTATACTGGAATAAGAAATAAGGAAGCTCTAGTTTTTAACAATTACAGCCACGATATACTACTCCTTCCAATCCATTTTGTATTACCTACAGAAGTTCTTAGCAAAGTAAATGGAGTTTGGAATTGTTGTTCAGTACATCAGGGTTAACAGCAGCATGCCTTGCATGGTATGTCCTTACATGTCAGTGCAGTAAATTTTATACTCGGCAATTATTAAAAGCCTTTACAATTGATTCTAACCTGTATTTTTAGGTTAGCGTTTTCGGGGGTGTGTCTTTCACGAAATGTTACGTTGAGATACTTTGAACACACTTTGCAAGACACCATACTCCTGTTTGTGTGGCATTCAAAGGTGCTTTGTGATACAGTTTTATCCTTCTATGTGGCGCAGTGGACGCTGGCAGAGAGGTTTCACAGCTGAAAGCTGGGAGAGGGAGCTCAGAGAATTATTACAGTGCGTAGTTGCAGCAGAATGAATTGCTTTCCCACAACAGTATTTCTGACTGGGCAGCAAGCATTCAGAGTTGGAGGAGCACAGAATTTATTTGCCTGCATCCATCCAGAGTGGCAAGATCCAAGTGTACATTACACAGGGCATTTATCATAGGAGGTAGTGCCGGTTTCTTAAAACACAAGTGAATGGAGTGAATCAAAAACTGTGTGCTTTTGCTGCTTTGAGGCCGAGAGCTGACTGCAGGATTTTTGGGCTCATCAGAACAGCTCTACCTCAGTGCATTTAAACATCAGGCCAGCCTCTGGTATTTTAAAGTGGTACTGCCTCTTGCCCAGTTTCTCATGGATCCTGGAGTCCCTGTAATGCTAGGAACATGCAGCGTTGTAATTTATCACTGCTCCGCAGTGGTACTTGGTGAACAGATTCAGACAAATCTCCCCGAACATACAGGTGACAGAAGTTATGTGGCTTGTTTGTTGGTGGGGGTTTTTTAACTTTCTCACAGGAAATTCTCAGATTCATCCTTTTGATTTGCCGTTGCAGCTGCAGTGGTACTTCCCCAAACTTCAGCTATGAAAAAAATGCCTTTATTGCTCTGTTTCCTCGCAAGCATGTTCTTAGTTCTCCTCTCTCCCTGGAGATGGAGGTTGTCCATTCACTGCCCCGCAGAGCCACATGGCACATTGTGGCAGGTCATACGGAATGACTCACTGATTGCAAAGGACTGACTCTGTTGGCAGAAGTTTGGAGCAAGAGGGGTCACGGGAGTGGAATGCCAGGCAGTGTCGGGTGGTGGCCGCAGAACCCCCAGAACACCACCTTCTGCAAACCCACCCACGTGAATATAAGCACAGGTTATGGCAGCAGAACTTGATGTAAGCTAAAACATGATGTGTCAAGCAAAGAAATCCCTTTTACAAGGGTCATGGCATCATTGTTTGTCTTGTTGGCTTTCATGAGGGAGAACGGAGAGCAAAGAGTAGGCAGTGTAACAGAGGCTGTGCTTTCCCTCTGTCTGTGCTCAGCAGCTACTATAATGGGTGTTGAATTTTAGATGCTGTCTCAAGACAGCTAATTTATTTAAGGATTACAGGGATTGTTTCAAAATGTCCAATTTTCAAGCTTATATATCATCCCTTCCCTGCTCAAACAGTGCCTCGCCCTCTGTCCAGTTAGTCAGAATGTGTACTCAAAGATGCCATGAATAGGTGCAGGTAAAGAAATAAATAAAGAATATATTTCAAATTATCCAGAATGTTTTCTGTGCTTTGGGAAAATAAACTCCATTGTCATCACTTACATGCTCACAAGTATTCACAACAAAAGGGTTTCTAAGAGACAGGCAAAAATTCAAAAATTATTGGAAGGGAGCCATCTTCAGTCATCCGACTATCACAAGCAGCACATAAACCACATCCTCGGAAGCTGCAAACACCCGAAACTGGTGTTTTGTTTCTGTTATCGTAGCAACGGCAAGTACGAACAGCAGGATATGTGCTCACAATACAGGCTCGTTATTTCTTGTGGTGACTCTGTAACAAACTGCTTGTTATATATAACCTTTCACCTCTTCAAAGCCTGATTGTGCTGATAAAATTAAAAAAAAAAAAAAGCCAGGTACTGAAAAAAAAAAGTATATGAATGTACAGATATGCACTTCACAGAAGAGTTTATTTTAGTAATTATTATGTTCATTATCATAATTTCAGTATTTCCATAGCATTTAAAAACAGAAATGAGAACAAGTCCTTCTCTCTCTTTCTCACATCCCTTCCCAGCCCATAGGATAAACAGCTTGAGTCATCTATAGGGTGAGGCCGAGGGAGCGGTGCCTTTGTACAGAAAGAAATTGCTGAGAATGAGAAGATAGAAAAACTGAGCTGGCAGCTGCCTGCGATAAGTCAGAGCTGAATTTTGCAGTTCACGTTCCACTTGGGCACAACACATACCAGCCCTGGGTGCAACAGCAGGAGCCTCTGTACCTGCACAGTGAATCCTCACTGATACTCGCTCCATAAAACAGCAGAACTCAGTAACAGCTGAAAAAGTTTGATTCTTACTTTTTCTTTTCGAATGGGGAATTACCCCTTCCCCAGCTCTGCCATCTTTTGTTGAAGGTCTACACATCATCTACGGCCTCATTCCTTGATTTTCTTCACACTTGCAGGAGCCATGGCTGAGAAACCTTGGCCCAGCTCAAACTGCCTGCACTCAAATTCCACAGTCTTTCATGTTTGCTGGAGAAAGAAAAATAAAAGCCATATACACTAAATTCTGAGAGACAAATTGCCTGATTTCACAGAGAAAGAGAGAAGACTGAATTGAGGAGCATTGTAAAGACTATACAGTGAGAAGTGGATGCTCTTTCACATACACCAGTTGTGGACACAGACCTGCAGGCCTTGGAAAGAAGTCCCAAGTCACCCATGCGAGTAAACATCCACAAAAACCGGGAGCTGTTACCTGAAGCAAAGATGACATGGGTTTGTCTTGATTTTCTCATCTCCGGAGACAGATGTGTGAGCAGAGAAAGGAGATCTGAAAGATTTACTGGTAGTTTAGGAAACGTTTTTATCAGAACCATTCCCATTCATGATCTTTTTTTTTTTTTTGAATTTTTAAAAATATTGTGGCGCCTCTGGAAATAATCCAAACTTTCAGAAAGAGCTAAAGGCAGGTCTTTGATGTGTAAAGACTGTCACGGAAAAAAAAGAGGGATGGAGGAGATGTGGGCAGGGTTCCTCACTGACAGAGCACATGGAGAAGGCACAACACCATGAAGGGGACAGTTATTTGTACAGCACCAGCCCGATGGGAAGCAGTGGAAGGGGAAATGCCTCAGTAGGATTCAAAGGCAGAAGGGGAGTATTCCAATCAAACTGACTGCTCGAAAAAGTGCCTTGTTGGGGACAGGTTTGTCTGAGGGGATTAGTATGAACTGGGAAGGAGAAACAGCATGAGGAGCAACGCAGTGTTGGTCTTGAATCCTAACAATGGGAGGAGGAAGAATCTTAGGGAGGATTATGAGGCTGAAATGAACTATATTCATGTTTTTAAAACTAATAATCTAATTTTTTTTTAAATTATACTGCACTTTGGGGGCAGGGGTGTTGTGCAGTTCTCAGTGTTTTTTCTTTTTTTTTTTTTTTTTGTTGTTGTGGTTATGATACTGACCAGTAAAAGCAGAGTTATTTCAGCTGAGTGAGATATCACATAGCTTTAAGAAGGTAGCACTTGAATGCACTTACAGTGATGTGTGTAGTAATTAATCACAGAGTGACACAGTTGATCAGAAGCATTTTCCTTTTTTTTTTTTGTAAAAACAGGAATAGGCTTCCCTGCCTCTCCATTTTAGAAAGAAATGAAATACAGATAACTATAAAAAACTAGACCACAACAAACAAAACAACAAAAAAAATAAACCACAAACCAAACACCAAACAACCCCCACAAAAAAAAAACAACAAAAAACCTCTCTATAGGACTTCATCATTATCTGTAAATATTCTATGTAATAATTCAAAAGAGTTAAAGTTTTGCGGTATTAAGAAACCCTTAAATTTCAAAATTACATCTGTTTTTTTGAATGGCCACAGATAATACGACAAGCTTCTTGACCAAGATGAAATTCAGCAAGAAACAAGAGGACACATAATACTACTAAAAATTGAAACTTAATTGTTATTGCCAGCTTCCCATCCACAAGCATTTATTCACTCAAAATCCAGCATTCCTTAGAAGGAAAGCAGGGATGATCCACTTGCACAAGCCAGCAAAGAAAGGAAGATGCACAGAACAATGCACAATTTTCACCCCTAGTTGCATCCCATATTTCTGTGTATGGGTCAGTGCTAAAAGGAAATTTGGTATTGAGCTCTACCTGGGGCACTTGGGCTTCTCCTCTTTTCATGAGACATTATGTATGATAAACAAATCAGCAACACTGCGAGGATCAGGGTATTTCTGAAGTTGGACACCAACAAGTAGGGATTAACAACCACATCGGAAATAATGAACCTTGACAGATCTAGGGTTAAATACTTTAAAATTAGATCCTGCTGAAAGCCGAATCTTGTTGCTTAGCAACGGCTGCATGGGATGCTGCTGTCACTCAGCGGATGCTTCTCTGGGGAGTTAACATCGTGCTCACAGAAATTGGGTTATGATTGGGTCAAGGTGACATCATGCAACATGACAGCATCATTTTTTAAGGTAGCCTCCACCACAATCACACTCAGAACTGTGTATTCACTCAGAGATTTAAGGAAACATCTTTTTGTTTTGGAAGGGCTCAGCTCTGCCTACACCTTCCCTGGCTTATGAAAGGGCTTGCAGAGTCTGTGTGAAAGGGCAGGTCGTGTCAGCCAGCACAACGCAGCCAAACTCAACAGGTGGATCTGTAATCTTTTCAAATTCCTCAGCACCAAAAGCAAAGCCAAATACAGGCTGCTATATGGGGAGCTCTGACCATATTCAGAGCATGGAAACCTCCACCAGCAGTTCAGAACACGCACAAAGCTTATGAGAGAGAATAAAATGTACCCTTACCGAAAATAACTGTAAATTTAGTTTGCTGAGCTAATTTTAGCATTTAAAACAACTCGGAACCTACTGGATCTTAGTAAGAAACCAAGATACCAAGTTAATTAAATTTAGAAAAAGCCTCTGAGGCAAAAAATCTGGTTTTCGAAGTGATGCTGTGTTCAGGTTGGTATGGCCACCTACAGAATTTTTCTCAGTGCCTGCCTGCCAACTTCAAAGCACCTAAGTGTGAGTGTTTCTGGTCTGATAGGGACCAACCTGCATTTCTAGGCATGAAAATGCTTAACTGCTACAGTTGGATACAGAAACTGTGTCTTCAGTGCAACTTAGTATGCTGACCATTAGGGCTTCGAAAGTCAAGATACCATGGAAATGGAGATTATGGCAACCAGCATAAAAGCAACACTAGGTAGACATACCTACTTTTAAGATAGAGGATGTCCTTCTCTGATCACTGAAAGAGCACAGACCTGCTTCCTTTTTTGGGACAGGCTGTGTCAAAAACGAGCTCCTGGTGAGCAGGAAGGTTACCGGGAGGGATCACAGAGAGTCAGGATCGTGACAGATCTCATTAAATCAACTTCCAGGTCATGAACTAAGAACTTTTTTCTGCTGACTGGGGCCTCACCACTTGGCAGTGATGGAGGACAACAAAGATAGGGACATATTAGTTGATAACAGGATTAGTCAACTGCATGTGACAGGGTAAAGGCCATGCTAAGCCTAGGACATACAGACAAGAGTGCTGCAAAAGCAGGGAATTATTGAGGCCAGATTTCAAGGAAAAGCACTCTAGAATAGTGGTTTTCACTCTTCTCACACACGTGCTGGCAAGCTGAATTAAAACTGGAATTGATGTACAGAAAAGTGGTTAAGAGGAATGAAGATCATGTCTTCCAAAAGGAAAACAAATAATCTTGGTTTGTTTAATAAGTCAAGAGTCTAAGGAGGGAAATGATGGCCTTTGTACTGATGCAATAGGAAAATAAACACTCTGGTGTTTAACGAAGACCTGTTTAAACTAACACTGGCAGATAGCAGTTAATAATTTTACATTATCTTTAAGTAGTTTACAAGGGTAAGAGCAGGCAGCTTTCAGGAGAGCCTTCTTGAATAAAAGAGAGAAAAAGAAATCCAACTGATCTGAAGACTGAAAATTCAAGCAGAGGTGATATTGCTTTGCCATCTCAGAGGCGAGAATGAACCTCATGGGTAAAAACAGGGAAGAGTTTTTATGTCTAAATATGCTGGGAAAGTTCACAATAACATTGCTGGACTACAATGCGATTACCTCTAAGCACACCAGATGTTCACAGCTACATGTATTTACTCACACTACTCAAACCAAAAACACTTACAGGTACCTGTAGGCTCAAATCTGTGAAAGAGTAACCATATTCTATGTCAAATTTAGACAGCCATTTTTTCAAAATAAAGCTAATCTAAGAAGCATTTCCTCAACAACTGTCCTTACAATACAGCTGGTGTAAGTGCATAATTGCTTCAGTTAATGCTTTATTTTGAGACTTGTGGCTTCATACAGGGGGTAATTTCCAGCAAAGCAGTAACAGAGGAAAACTCTCTTGGGAAATTTAACAATGAGCTCAAGGTTCTCAGCATAATACAGAGAATAACAATTAGAAAGATATCATTAACATATGATACATAGCTGTGATTTGGTCCAAACTAATTAGAGCAGTTGTTCTCTTATCAGCATATTAAGAGGAACATTAAATCAAATACATTAATAGCACATATGTATTCTGTAATGTGTGATTTAAATTTTATTCGATATGGCAACGAAAGCAAGTCTTTGTTAACATCTACTGTATCACTTCAAGTATTGAGAAAGTTGTATTGTCATCAGATGCCACAGAGCAAGCTTAACTCAGGGATACTAGTAGGTTAAACAAATAAAAATAGAAAAGGTGGACGAATGTCTGCTTTTAACAGAGATAAGCATCATGTCACATCTTGTTTCCCTTCTCTGGTCTTTCTGCCTCTCAGGCACTGGAAGGGCACACGCCACGTGTGTGCATCTGAGAGGAAAGCTGGTGCAGGAGCAGCAAGCTGAGGCACGTATGAAGTGGGATGGGGGAGTGTTTCATTCCTGCTTGTGAAAGGGGGCGTTCCCACCTGTGTGCTTTCCATAAGGCCTTCTGGATAAAGACCTGACAGACATAAAAAATCGTATCCAGGGAAAGTAAACACTGAAAAAACGCCAAACAAGACCTATGAAGCTTTATCCAGGGACACATTTTTTAAATTACTTGTCCTGTATTAGGTTGTTGATCTTTTGAGCATCATCCAAGCAACTTGGCCACAGCAATATGGACACAGAACAGTAAATAATCACGGTTTCTTCAGGAAAAGATTCAAGTTATTTCTATTTAAACAAATGCTTTGCAAAGAAGGGCAAAATATTACACAGTAGTGTTTCAGCAATTTCAAAGATGTCAAAACATTCTTTAAGTTCCAGGTTAAAGGGTAAAATCTCAGCCTTACAAAGATGCTCTTCTTCAGCTACAGATGAACCTGACTGTAACCAAATCCTGCTATGGACTGGTAGGTATTTTACAGATGACTTCCACATGCATGCAACAGTCTTAACGAACCTACAATGAAACACACATTTGGCTTTTTACACTGGTCCAGTCTCGTGGAAGAAGTTTAAATGGGAAGGTGGAATACTCAGCACCACCTGAGACCAGAACCAGGGTCTGGAGATAAAGAGAGAACACAACGCTTTCTGTTTGCAATGCTGTTTATTTTAGAAAAGCCCCTTTGATCATCTGAATGAAAAATGTGGGCAGAAAAGTCACAAATGTTATAAAACAAAGTTTATTCTGCAATATTTTGTCATAATGAATTGCATCTCTTTGGTAAAAATAAAATTTATAAACATTTTAATTAACAGAGATTAGCATACAAAAAACTAAACTTCTGTAAATTGTCTTTAAAACAGGTAAAGGACTAAACCGGAGGAAAAAGGGTTAGAATTGGTCACCTACTGGCAAAATTATTCTAAACAAACCCAAGGACACTGTTTATGCTACATTAGAAACAAGCTAACGGGAATGGTTTCAAAACAACTCTGGTTCATTTGATCAGAAAGCATTCTTACAATTCACTTTTAAATAAATAATAGTTACAATGAGTTGGCAATTATAAAATGTTTTATATCACTATATGGCAGTAACATAATACTTTTAATTATGCACTTTTTAATTTGAAGAAATGTACACTTATAAAACAGACTCGATAATGGCACTGGCAGTTAAGTGTGAAGAATGTGCTTTAAGATAAAATAGCAGGTGCAACATTTAAAATATTCCACCTTTTCTTTTCAATAAATATTTTGACCACATCATTATTAACGTGTATGAGTGTACTTCGCTTTAATTAAAGCTTGTACTTTTCAGGTTGATGAAAAGTTGCAAACCACACAACTTGCATTTTACAGTTGGATTTTAAAACGTTTGATGTGACTTGTGCCAATCAGTAATTCAGGACTGGAATCTGGAAGGCCAATATAGGTTTGTACAGTATTCACATCGGATTTACCCTGAACAGAGCAACCTCTCAGGTACAAAAGTCTCATACACTTCTTCACTGCATGTAAAGAATTGAATGTGGTTCATTAATACTTTTCTTGCCAAAATGTATCCAAGTCAACCATTGGCATCAACGTTTTACATATGTCACTAAAAAAACCCAAAGCCCAACAATCAAAATAACTTTTAATTATACTCCATTTATACTATATACACCAGATCTCTAGCTGAGGTGGCAAACAAACCCAAACCCAATAGATATGTAAGAGAAAGGAAGGGCAGCTCTTCTCCCACTCCCAAGAGGGGTGCTCTGCATCTGAGCTTTTGGCCTTTGCCTCCCAAACGTGCAGGCAGAGGCGTAGGACAACACAGTGGAACAGGTCAGGGGCACAGATTGTCTGCCTTCTCCTTTGGAAGGAGAGAGGGAAGACAGCAAAACATGAAAAGCTTTGCTCTGTGTCCCAGGGAAAGGCTACAACTGCTTCCCCACTTCCAGAATTCCAGTTCTCCCAGGCTAAAAGCTGTAAGGATGGATGCAGCTTTCACTGCTGACTTTGATTAGTAATTGGTTTTTACTGGTCATTGCATATGGTAATTAAATGCACTGTTAGCATCCCAACTCCATCCCCTCTGATATGCTGAAGTCATTATCACCAGCTTCAGGTTTAACAGCAGCACAGCCACACTCTGAGGGAGTATTAGCCTTCTCCAATTTTATCTGAGGCATAAGATAAATGCAGAACCAAATCAAAACATGGAGCCAACTACGACTGCAGAACTGCCAGAACACTTTGATCCAGCTTTCACTGGAAGCTACAGAAAAGCTGCAACCACCTTCAGCAGGAGCCAGGCAGCACCCCTTTCCAACAGCATGAAACTGAAATCATGGCACTGAGCAAAATCCCAGGATGCTACACAGTATTTATGTGTATCTGAATCCTGGTTTTCACATTGACACAAACTCTGCCCTTTGCAGTTTTCCATCAAAGTTCAAAAGCAACCCGTGAGCAAAAAGCAGTTCCACCAAGCATTCACATCTTCACATCCTGAAATCCAAAGAACCACTGTGTTGGTAATTAATTTTCTTTTAAATAGAGAGTTTTACTCCTACTACCCATCAGTAACACATCAAAAATCAGATCTAATTGGCTAATGCAGCACTTGTGATAGCCAGAAGACATACACATCTGCACATGTTGCTCTGTTACAGACATAGCCTAACAGGTGTTCACACAAAGCAGGAATGCAGCAGAGTATTTTCCTTCCCTTTCCAGAAATAAAACAAATAATTCTTAAAACTGAAGTAATTGGAAAAAGAAAAAAAAAAAAAAAACCTAACTTTTTTTTTTCTCCTAGTGTTTGTGCTTTAAATTCCAAAACATAAAGAACCTCAAATATTTCAGGCTTGATCCAACAGCCATTGAGTCAGCAGGAGCACCACCGTTGTCTTCAAGAGGCACTGGAATGGGCCCTCAGAGCAACAGACCTTCAGCAGCATGGCTGTGTTTGTATTTAAAATAGTTTATGACAGTATTCATGAATAGACTGACAAATACAAAGAAAAAGGAAAGAGGGGCAAACCCTCCCACACTAATCTAAGAAAGGCATCCAAATAGCCAGGAAAATACCCCCTTAGGGAAAGGTTAACTTTTGGCTGAATCCAGCACTGTTCTCCACAGTGGACATTGGTTTCCTAGGTGGCTCTGCTCCTAATTTTCAACCAGCTTGCCCAACATCTGCTGGAAGCAATAGCTTCACGTTGGTGAGAACGTTTATGGCACATCATGCTACCTTTTAGCAACAGGAAAGATGACGTTGGATAGCTGTATACAATTCTGCAACATACTTAAGGCATCCTTGTATGTACAGTAATGTTAAAACCCACTCCGTCTGAACTGCTTACCCATTTTTGCACAGAAAATTAAAAAAAAAAAAAAAGAAAAAAAAAAAAGGCCATTATCTACAGGAAGATGTAAGCAATCACCGCTGATTAAAAAAAAAAATAGGAATAAAGTTCAACATACCACAAAACATTTTTGGCTGAAGGATGTCTAGGAACTATAAAGAAATTCTCTTATTGCAAAATGAATTGTGAAGGAATTTCTTCCCAAAACAGAGGTCCTCCCGAGCCTCAATGCACATCCAAAAGCAAAAGCTTTGCCTGTTAGATGTCCCATATGTGGCAGGAGGCTGATGGGGTTCACACAGCGCAAGGCACAGTGATCTGAGAAACAAAAGGTATGGATGGACAGTCCATGTGACAAAACCAGCAAACACTGGGGGAAGGGGCAAAAACCCCCAACAACACTAAATTGGGGTGAGGTGTTGCCTCCCCTGAGGGCAGGGAGGCCCTGCAGAGAGATTTCAACAAATCAGAGATGGGCAATCACCAACCGCATGACGTTTAAAAGGGCAAGTGCCGGATTCTGCACCTGTGATGGGCAACCCTGGGTGTGTGTATGGACTGGGGAACAAGAGGCTGCAGAGCAGTGTCGTGGAAACGGACCTAGTGGTCCTGTGCAGGGCCACAAGTTGGATTCGGTGATCCTCATGCTCCCTTCTAACTCAGCATATTCTATGATTTTATTGATTCAGGGTTCAGAGATCCAAAAGGAAGTGATTCTATTTTGTCTCAGATTAGGCAGCAAGACATTCCGTTTTCAGCAGCTGTTTGGCAGCTAAAGCCTCCACCTCGTCTGCGTTGTCACCACCACCAACTGCTGGGCTCTTTCTTCCCTCCCAAACCGGTACAGGGGATCAGGAGGGCAGATGTAGCAGGACTGTGTAGGTACTACATGTGCAAGAGTGGTGGTAACACAAAGACAACATCTGGCTTGGAAGGCAGCAGCTGTCACTGTTGGCCACATCCAAGGCATGTGTGGGCATGCATGTATCTGCATGAAAAGGACAACCCCTCGCCCCCAAAAAAATCCACAATGTGTTTTAAGATAAAACAATAAACCATGTTCCTTCAGGAATCTGAGGTGCACACAGCAGATTTGGGGGAAGGAGGGACAAAAAAGAAAGCTGTGAGTGGTACCCACCTCAGCTACCCCTTATCCCACTCTTCCAGGGGGTGCTTAGTATCTTGCTGAAAGCAGCTCCTGCGGGTTTTCAGCCACTGTGTCAGACAGGCCAGAAAATGCAGCAACTCAGAGTTGCTTCACCAGTGTTTTCACTACGACCTGTCTAAAAAGTGAAGAGAGGACAGGTGGGAGGAGGCAACCAAGGCCAGGACCTTTTCTTTCGCCCTTTCTTTTTTCTCCTCCTTTTTAATCCTTTACATGGAAGTCAGAGCCCTTAGACAGAACAAAATTCACCTCTGCAGATGGGGCCAGCAGAGATGTAAATATGATCCACAGTGTGTATCTGAACAAACATATCTCTGAAAAAAAATAAAGTCAACTATTGAAAAGAAAAAAAATAAACAGTGATCATTAAGAAGTATGCTTTCAGGTTTTCACAAGTCATGCATCTCTAATTTGAGAAGATTAAATATTCTATTTTCCTTTTTAGGTGGTGATTTAAAAATAAATGGCTAAATTATAGTTTGCGCCAAAAATAAAAAAAAGCAGTGAGTCCTCTTATGGCTTTGATCTCCCTTGTGAAGGGTAAAAGTAGAAGAGTATTGCCACAATTAAAAAAAATATATGTATATATTCAACACTGACAAACATATTATTTTTTCCTTTGCTTGTGACAGTGGGTCTTTGCAGTACTTATTAAGGAACTCAAGCACGTCTGGATGCCAGCAAGGTGGAGCAGAGACCCTGCTGCTTCTTTCAACTCCTCATCGATTTCTTGACATAATTCCTCAAGTGCTTTCTTGCTAGACTGACTTTCCTTAGAGGTATCTACACAAGGTTGTGATGCATAGCCGCTGTCTCCAAGAGGATCATCTTCATAGTCAACGTCTGTATCCACCTCGCTGTGAAATCCTTCACTGCCATCACTCCCATCATGGCTGCTCTTGGAAATAAATTCATACACCTCGTCGAGGGAGGACAAGGAAGACACGCTGGACCTGGATGCACAGCGCTGGGAACCCATGCTGCTGGCACTGTAGTTGTGATCCTCGTTCGGATCAATATTGGTGGCCGCAGAATCATTTTCCTGCAAATTTATGGAACTCTGAGGATTGAATGCACTGCCATAGCTCCTCTTCTTGGGTGTCTTCAGAGGCTGAGGTTTCTCACCTATTAAAAACAAGATGTGTCAGTAAGCAAATACTCTAATGATATCCCCTGCACAACGAGCTGGCTGACTGCAAGGTGAGCTGAACGTCAGCAGTTAAGAGTCATGCTCTCTTGTGCACATTTACTGTCATCCAAAGAGGACAACAGTCCTCAGCTAATTGCAACTAAGAGCTACAGAGAAGTAGCCAAGAAACTCTTCTTACTGTTTTGCACAGAGAGGGCAGGGGAAAAAGTTTGTAGAAAAAAAACAAAATTAACTGGGAAAAGAAAAAGAAGGTGGTTCTAATAAAAGTCGTGCAATGCTAGCTGAAAGATCAAACCAGAATTACTTCTTGACTGCTCTTATTATTTAGAAACTAGACCATAATTGTTTCATGAAATTTTATAGAGAAAGCCTCTTTAGCTGTGGAGTAGAGAGAAACAGAGTAAAATGGCTTATGCTTACAGTCCAACATCCCTTGCTGAATGGAAGTATTTAACAGCATCATTGCAGTAGCAGCATCGATGTCAGATTCTGTGAAGCAGAAGGAGCAAAATGTTAGATCTCAGATAAGCCTGACAAGATGAGGTCCCTAAACATAGAAAGAACATATATATCTGCCTACAGTAAAAAGTGGGGGCAGGGGGAATGTACAAACTCAGACCAAGCATGACTTGTACATCACAACACTGTTACAGATCAGTCTCATACCTTAACTATGCTATTCAAAAGCTGAATTCTCATGTTGCACTTACCGAAGCCAAGAATCAGTGACATAATTAGACATTCATGTGACAATGCTGTTGCTATACTTAACAAGTGCCTTTTGTTTGTACCAGTTGAGAGAGAAAGATTAGACACATGGCACAGCAAAGCATCTCAGCAGCTTCATACCCTGGCTATGTGAATGTGCAAGGCTGAGAACAACCGCGCCTGTTAACACAGCACTGATTCAGGACACCTCCCTCCCCTAGCAGTACTTTTCACACTAAGAAGTCAAATGGAAGAAACTGAGAATACAAGGGGGGAAAGGGCACTGAACTGCTTGATCTACAAAGCATGGGGATCTAAATAATAAATAGGCACGTAAAAAGGCTTAGGTGAACTGCAGCACCGTTAGCTTGAGGTGACAAGCGCTGCTGTAAAATGCCATCCTTTGCTGCCCTGAGTGGATTGCTTACATCTCTGAAAGGCACCTTGAGGATATTAGGGCAAAGAGTGACATTTCTAACCAGAATCAGGTGAAAAGGAAAAGAAACAAGCACGCCTTTCCCACTCATTTCAGGATATGCTCGTGCACTTTAAAAAAGAGGAAATCCAAAGTCTTCCTCGGCTCACCTTCAGCAACGATGATGACTACTCCTTATACAGGACAGAAATATATATGGTGGACTAACCAGGCAAAAGAAGAGCAAAGAGACAGTGAGCTCTTACAAGAACCTTGGTGTCTGAGAACCAAAGATCACATCTGAGGTGTATGTCAGTATATACACATGTATGAGCAGGGAGTGGAAAAGAGGGGCTGGAAGACAACGTGCTGGAAGGGACCAGCCAGCAAACAGAACAGGCTCTCAGTTCTGCTGAACTGAAACTGGGGTGGGAACTGTTAAAGTGAAACGTCAGCAATGTCATTTCTGATGGCATTTGTTTTCCCTCCTACATTACAGGCATTAACTATATTACTGAATTTGAGGGGAGGGTTAGTATTGGGAAGGGGACTGCAGAGTCGTCAGTGTGGCCTTCTTATCTTGACAACTGTCCCTACCTTCGTCCCCGACACCTTGGGATATACTGCATCAACATAGGAAGGGGACTGACCTGCTGTTTCCAGCACAGGTTATAAAACATACACATTCCCCTCTTGTTTTCAGTGTCTTTCATTTTAAACCCACCATACTTTAAGGTCTATCCCATTGTACTCATGAGATTATTTTTTTTATTCTGTTTTGTCTTCCCTTGGCAGAAATAGAGCCCCTGAATTTATAGGTAACAGGTATCCAACTGAAAAAAATAAGTGAAAAAAACCCCACGAAGAGTTACTTTGCTCCACTAGTGTAATCAGAAAGCGAAATATTTCCATTCCTTACTTGCTATCAGACATTTTATTTTATCATCTGATGTTGGTACATAAGCACCATTTGTTAAAATGGCAAGTAATTGGAGGCATTAATGCAACACGGGATTACTATTTGCAAAGAGGATTCTGCACCTTAATACTCCCAAAGAAAGAGGAAAGATACTTCTGCAGTGACTTCTTAGCAGTACTCTGTGTCATGGTTAAGGTGCTTTGGCTTCATTTGTGATTGCTGTCCTCAACAGAGCAGTATTTCCCAAATTTATGCTTCTCCAGCAGGAACAGCTGAGGAAGCACCTTATTACAAGGAATTCTTTCATCTGCACAGGAGCTACCCTATGTGACCCCAGGAACATTAATGGCTTCCCTCTAATGTCAGAGAAATGCTGAGCAGGTTCCCCGAGATGCAGAAACGGACACAAATCGTTATTTCGGCACCTCCGGTGTAGCCAATTGGAAGAGTTAGCATCAGGCTGGCAAGCTCCATACCTGTCACAGGACACACCAGCAAAATCATTAAGAGGAGGGGGATTTCTTGTACTCTCTAACGAGCCCTGAGAATCCCAGATCTAGCAGCCTTGCAGCAGCCAGCCAGCCAAGGATGCTTCCTTGCCACTCACGTACAACCATAAAACCTCCATCTGGATGCATGGTGACTATCACCTGTGGGCCAGGCACCTGCTTGGTCTCTAAAAAGCCTTGGCTTTGCTGCCTAACCAAAGCTGCTGGATTGTGTCCAAAACTAAAAGCAACCTTCTCCCCTCTGAGCTTACCGTGCTATCAAAACCAGGGGGCTGGGTGTCAGCTGTGCTGCTCAGGACCCGCTCTGTCGGTGGCCTTACACCATCCTTCTGAACGAGCTTTAACAACACTCCTATACAACACGTGCTCACTTTCTCTTAGATTCAACTTTTGTGGCCACATCCCATAAGTTTTGTACATTAAAATTTGCTGCTTTGGTTCTCAATCCTTGGACTCCAATAAAACTAGTACAGAGATGTGCAGCTTTCAGATTTGTTTTCTACAGAACTATTCATTCTTTTAAGTAGGTCATATTTGGGAGTGATGCATATGCTGAATACGTTGCTGTCAGAACAAAATGGCCCCAATTACACCTTGAAATTCACCTTATGGATTTAAAATTAATACACAGGTGGCTAATACAACATGCATACATTGTATTACATCTGGGGTTTTTTGTCATCTAGGAGACCCTTCAGAGCAGGTCCGCAGACATCAACTGGGCTGCGGTATACGCTTGTGACTAAAACCAGGGGAGCAGAGCGAAGGAAAATGAAATGTTTACCTTTGAGAGATCGGCCATGATTCTGCTGAAGGACTGAAGTTAGGTAGTGAGGGGATGACGACCTACTGAAAAGAAATTCAACAGCTCAAAGCCAAGCCCTAATTTAGGCAAATGATTTGTACAAAGTGCAGTAAACACCATATTACCATCACAGAAGGGTAAAAACAAAACCAACCCTATAGCCAGAGGTGGGCAAGCAATTCCTGTTGCCCTCAGTGAATGGCTTGACACTTTGGTTGATAGTTTGCATAGCACCATTTAAGCCATCATCAGCATTTGGAAAACACCTCCAACCACACACAGCTAAGCAAAAATCTTGTTGGCAAGAGATACTGACTTCTACAGATTTTATGTAGTTGGCTAAAGGCTGGATTTTAAACAAAAACATGTATTTTTTAGTACGTAAAACCCATGTGTGAACTAAACTTCAGCTTACACAGGGATGCTTAGAGCCTTACCACAACAGGTAAGGAGGAGTTGTGTCTCTCTGCTCTTCCAAATGGTGGAGGGCAATTAACAAAAATGAAAGGTAATGTGCAAAAAGCTGGGGAAGAACAAAAAAAAAAAAAAACACACATCCCAAACCAAGATACCTGATGATTTTAAATTTATCTGAAGCTTCACATAAATATTTTAAATTTATCTGAAGTGATGCTATTTGGGATTTTTTCATAATCAGATAAGCTTTGCACCTGGCAAAGCACCACTAAATCCTTTATAGAATAAAGGGCAAGTTAAAGCTTTTGCATGGTTTGTTTTTGGTTTTTTTCTTTTTTTTTTGCTACGCACCCAGTCCTAATTATTCAGTTCATTATAAATATACTAGCAAGCAGTTAGAAATAAATACAACAAAAATAGTACACACTATTAAAATTGCACGAAATGTAGCAACGTGCATCTTTTATAGTGTTGATGGAAGAATTTGAAGGCTGATGAGCAGAATTTTCAAGCCCAACCTGTAACAGAAACCTCACAGGATTAATGGGGTGATTTTCATCCTTCAGGTGTGTTTTATATTTATCATGTTTAAGCATCTGTTTTGCGAATTAAGGTACAGCCTCAAGAACCTCCAAAATCACAAAGCTGCTGAATGTTGAACATTGTAATTATTTGTCTAGATCATTCATTAAAACTCAACTACTTCAGCTTTAAAAATACCTTTTTTAAACTAAAATCTTCATTATTTAAATTGAAGTTTGAAGAAAATGCTTTTCCCTGGTGACTGGCTGGTGCTGAGGCTGTACACATCTCAGCCACCCTGAGATCAGCTACCCTGCACACCCTCACTGCTCCAAGTTGCCATCATGTTATCCAAACTCAGCTGGCCATGGGCAACAGCTCCAAAGGCTGCTACAGTGTAGGAGCTAAAAAAAAAAAATCAGAGGAAGGTGGCTTGAAATGCACCATCTGGGCTAGATAAGGAGCTCTTGCTGCACCACAGCCTGCCTGGCCTTGGTAACTAAAGATAATGAGAAGGAGAGTAATATTTGAGCACCTCCCAGTGTCACAACCAAGGGGAAAAAGTTCCAGCTCAGCTGAATGGGAACAAGTGGAAAACTAGAGTTCACTGTCTGGTATGTTTTCTTGTAGCAGCAATGGAGCACAAAGGGAACTCCAAAAATGGGGTAAGAAACCAAAAAATAATTAAAAATAAAAGCAAAGCAAGGGTCCAACCCCAACAGGCTGGCTCTGCAGCCCACAGGTCCACTGTACAAAGAGATGCTGAACATCTTCATCCTTCAAAAATCACATGCACATGGAGCTTCCCTAGAGCAAAGTAATGCCCAGTATTGACTAAGACAAACTATGCATAAGCTATATGCAAGATGAGGACTGTGGCCATCCCCAGTGCCCAGGGCTGTAATATGCGTAGTACTAGAAACAGAATGCAGCCAGGGGCTTTGCACCAACTTTTTAAACAAGCTGTGCAGAAATAAAACTCATCAGGGATGCCAATCATCTATGATAATACAAATTTCAGTGTCACTAGACGCAGATTACAGTTTTGGAAAGCTTCTGCTCAAAGTAACAGCTTAAATTTTATTTCAAAATCCCGCTGAATGATAGGCAGACTCCCCACAAACACACTGTAAAATAATTATGAACTCTAGCCTTCCCACAGAAAAACTCAGAGAGACTCACAGTCAAATTTTAGGATCACCCTGCAGATAAATTTGGACAGTACTTCCAGACTCTCTCCAGCTGTACCTCTGGGCTTTCTCTCTCTCTTCAACAGGGCAGACCCTTGGGGGCCCTTCCCACAAATTAGGCCAGAATTTAAATCAAATCCAAGAATTTTTAAACGTGGAAGAGGGGAAAAAAATCTGGTTTTCTCTGTGTGATGAGAAGTCATACAAATGTTTTTTTTTACTACTAAAGGAAAATAAACCAGCTTTCATTAGGAAGAAGTCTGGTATCTTAAAATACTGTTTCTTATTTTTTTGTACTCATAAATACAAGCACTGCAAAAACCTTCCCATATTGAAGACAGTGGGAATTCTGCCATGTGGCTTCACTAGAACCAGGATTTTCTTGTGATTGTTGGCAAGCGTGGCTAGTCCTTCAGTGAAGTGGGGAAAAAAAAGTTACAAAAAACAACAGCTTCAAATTAAAGTCATGATCTTCTAAGTACTTCAGCATTCAGATAAAATCTCTCCTTCCCTACACCTAATTTCAGTATGTTGTATTTAGACAAGCTAAGTAAACCACACTTCAACATATCTTCAGCTGGACTAATCTTGAAGACCTTGGAGATACTAAAAGCTTAACTGAACTCCCTGCCCTAGGCTGAGCCTGTCTGGATCCTCTGTGACTCTGGCTGGACAGACAACATCCAGAGGTCCCTCTCCATCTCCGTTATTCTCTACATTTTAATGACTGACTGTGTTAACACAGACATGGTATTAAAGCTTTCAAGGACTAAACCTTCACTTGAGTTGTAGCAAAAAACAGAAATCTATGCCCTTACATAGAAACACTAAAGCCTGTAAAAGCATTATCCTTTAGAGCCCGATTACAGTCATTTCAATAATCTTTATTCCCATAAAACCAAGCAATACCACCAGTCATCTCATACTTTACAAGCTGACTACTTCTTAATACTTAAATGCTTTGGGATTATTTTCGTATTGCTCCCATTCCAGCAGAAAGCTGGAAAACAGGATACTTCTGCCTGGCCTGTTCCAACCCAAGATAGCCCTGGGCTGGAGAGAGACCAGAAATCACTGGTTATATCTTGTAGGTTACAAGCCCAACTGGAAAAGTCCCTGCCACACAAAAATCTTCAGTCGGACAGCTAAGGCTTGCATGGGGCTGCCAGCTCCCAGAGTCAATGTCCTGTTGGACCCTGAGAAATGCCTGCTCAATGTTACCAGTCCAGTAATCCCAGTTCCTCCTGTTTGTTAAGGAAACTCCTTGCAGTGAGGTTAAGGCATAGGTCAATGTACAGAGACCTTAATTATCTCTTATCTCACCCAAATTCTTTGCTGAACTAGACAGACCTGCCACATGCCTACCTAAGAACTGAGCTCACTCAATGCATTCCTCTGCTTTGTGCTCCTCCTCTCAGCCCCACCTCTACTGAGGATGCATGAGATTGACTTCAAATTCTCCCAAATCTATTGCCTGATCCTAAAACGTGCTGGTAAGGAAGGCCTGGTTTCAGAAGTCTTGCATGCTCCACCTCAGAACATACTTACGGCAAAGACTATTTTTTCCATTCCTGCTGCAAAATCCTTTTAACAGCCTTGGAGAAAAACAACCCTCGCAGACGAGCCTCTCTAAGCACTTCAGACTGTAGAAAAGTTGATTGGTTTTGACAACAGCATGGAGTATATATACATTTTATAACCAGACAAGTGACTTACAGTAGAAGACACCCACCTCCTCCAAAGCCAACAGCACCAGGCACACTTGATTCAGTCCTGGTGAACTGTGCTCGAAGGAGGATTTTGCTCCAGTTCCCAGGACTGCTTGCCCCCTGGAGAAATTGGGCTAACCAGTAAGCACCCAGCACATCCCTGACCTTCTTCCTTGAAATTCTCCCACAGTTAAGGAGACGACTTGGACACACACCTCAGATGTGTCATCTGGGAAACCCAAGCTCATTAAATCTCCCCACCTCATCTAGCTTGTCTCAACTAAGCCCCACTTAAATTCTTCTCTTGGGTGGCAAATGGTAACAACAGACCAACATCCATGTGGGCATTTCCTCTGCCAGGTGGAGAAACGTGACTACACGCCCTACTAGGATGAGAAAATTCACCTACCTTGGTGGTGACGCCGGCGGAGTATAAAATGCAAGTGCTGAGGAAAAAGGCTGTTTCTTCAGTGCTTGGACAAGATTAGGTTTATATTTTGGGTCAACGCACCACAGCGACCCTTTCCCATTCACCTGCACGAAAGAAGCATGGCAAATTAGACAACCTGGAGCCAGACTGTTACAGTCCTTTCTAATTTAATATTCCCAATGACTGTACATAGGCGTACACCCCAGTACAGCTGATGTACAACACCCACAGGCAGTTCCATTGCCTGCATGGAAAGTGCATGCTCCCAAATTAAGAAAACAGTCATCACACACTATGGAAGCACCCATCTTGCAGCTTGGGATAGCATCTCCAAAGCCCCTTCTCCAAAGCCCCATTTCCATTCACATTTGTCCCCCAAAAGCTGTAAACCTTATTTTAACACTTGGTAAACACAGCGGTGAGCTTAAGGATCTGTCCAAGCACCGGCAAACTAATCAGCAGTCTTTTCATTAATAGGTTTCTAAGTAAAAAGTCTAAGCACTCTTCCTTTTGCTTAAATATGGCTACATACTCATTTAACTTTACAGCATCCTGTAAAAGGATCTTGCCGGATGCCCAGCATTTTCCCACAGTTTCAAAATCTGAAAACTTAATTAATGTATTTTTGATACACCTAACAACGTAAGCACCACTGTGCTAGTCACTCTTGATATTAAATTTGGTATGTTGAAACTTAAGCAAGATTAAGCACCTCTTGCCCCTCTCAAAGGTTTCCTCAAAAGTTTACTAAATAAAGAAAAAAACCTGTTTTTTTGAGTCTACTAGTTCTTGCAACATGAAGAAAATTAAATAGGAAAGTCAAAACCTGACAGATCAGCTAAAAACTCCACACCAGATTTTTTTTGGAAAACGGGTATTACAGAAATGGTCGTGTACCTGGCTGAAGGGTGGGGCAGCTCTACACCTGAACAGGAAGAAATTTTTAGGGGGGTGACTCTCAAGAGCAGAAACCCAAGCTTTGTGGAACACCTTCTGTGAGCCCACAGAGGACAGCTGGCCTCCTCCTGCCAGTACCACAGCGGGCAATAACACCCTTTTATGGATGGATGCTCCATGACTTACTCAAGACTGAAAAGGACTCATCAAGCATGTAAGTCTGTGGTTCTATTTAACTAATGGGATTTTTTTTCTGGAGAAGAGGAAATACCTTGCTATCAACAGAGAAGAGAGCCCCAGCTGAGAAAGAAATGCAGCTCCATAACTTTAGTTGAAGTCACTGCCTTTCACAAAGATCTCTGAGCTGCCGCATCTCTCAAAGTTATTTTTTTTAACCTGAATCTTTCTTACACTCATCTTTTCATACTAAAACTGAGCACAGCCTGTAAGATACTTCTCAAGAAGTTTACCTTTAATTATTAAACAGCCATGGTGGCTCAGAGAATGATGGAGCGACCCTAAGTACTGACAGGGGACATCCTCCCAACTGGCTCAATCCATCATCTCGACAACACTTAAACCCTGATCCCTTTCCTGCACCTCTACCAGACCCTTTTCCCCAGTATCCCAACCCTACCTGACTGGCTTTTTTTTTTTTTTCCCCTCTCCCCTTGGTAGCTTTGAGGCTGTTGCCCTCAGGGAACAGCAAGAACTCCCCTGACCAGCAAACCACTGCTCTACAGGGTTTTATCTGCTACTTTAGGTGAGCACTTTTGCTTCACGCCTAATTCAGTTCAGCTGCTGGGGATTATCTTCCCTCTTTCATCTTCACAGCCAGGTATTCCTGCCAGTTTGCTGCTATGACAACTTAAAACAAGGATCTCGGTGGGTATTACAGGCTGAACCAGGCACACCCTGAAGCCATACAGATACTGATAGACCCAATGCAAGAGGCACAAAAACACGGTGACTTCTGTGGGTTATGTGTAGTGTGAAACCACACTTCCACCCACCATTTATAGATGCTAAAAGCAGACATTGAGCAAAAGAGGTGATGGCCATGGGGCTGCTCCTGTGCACTGCTTCGCTTGCACCCTCTGCCCAGCAAAGACACAGTAGAAGTCCAGCCCAAGTCTGAAGTGTCATGTTTTAGGGGAAAGCTAGACACAACTGGAGCTGGAAATTCCAGAGAACCAATACATCCAGCTTCAAAACAAGACTAAACAGACTCTGTCATTTCTCCTAGCAAAGACTAATCCTAGGATGCTCTAAAATGCTAAACTGCCTTTGGAGGTTATTATTTTACATCAACAGTGAGGCAAGTGTTGATGTGCTAGCTGAAATGTAGGGGTAACTTTCATTTCAGATCTAGAGAAACAACCCTCCAGAGCCAGTGCAGAGAGGCCACCAGGCTCTCCTTACTCTGCATCTCAAAACATGTGGAGCAGTCACGAGATTATTTTTTGGCCTATCATCTTTTTTGCATCTTTCTAATGTTTCTAACTGGACTTGCAGGACTTCATCTAGGCAAAAACAAGGGAAGGAAAGCAATCCCCATGTTTTGAAGCATTGGAGCCATTTTGTAAAGACAGTAAGTTTCCAGCCCCCAGCATTTGGGACTGGGTTAAAGAAACATGCATTGGAAACAAGATGCCTCCCGTGATCCAGCCTCATCCTTTACCACCACCCCATCATCAGTCCAGTGAATAAAGCCCAAGGAGCAACCAAAGCAGAGCAACCCAGCTGGTGCTGGTGGCTCAGGCTCCCTGCAGAGGCAGACACATGTCCCTGTCCTGTAGAGAGCCCTCCAGGAGCTTCAGCCCTGGGCAGCATCCCAGCTTCATGGGGTATGGACAGTGCTCACCAGCTGCTTCCACTTGGGCAAGGTGAACCACTGCAAAATGCTGTCTGTGTGCACGGAGGTATATCATATATTCACCAAGAGTTTTATCAGGTAATAGGCATCTCTCTCCTATCTCTACAGCCTTATGGATGGGACCTGCCCTGCTCCTTGCCCAAATATTTGAAGAGCTACACAGACTGCATACCACCATCACTTCTCAAAGAAGAAGGGAAAATAAAAAAAGATAAACACTAAAAGAAAAAAACCCTAAACCACATATTTACCTAGAATACAGAGAGATTTGTTGAAGATATTCAAGCCCTGCACTCCATCCTGCAGAGGAGCCAGTGGCAGGGCCACCCACATCCATGCAAGCAGTGGCCTGCCAAATTGATGCTTGATGCGAATGCCACTCCTGCCTCCTCACACCTTTTCGGCCCTGTGGTAACGATTAATGAATAATCCCCAATGCCACAGTTGTAAAACCAAGTCTAGCAAAGAGCAGGGAGGCTCTTCGGGGCTTCCACCTCTGAAGTGCTTTTCACTTCAGTTTCTCCTGTGCTGTATAGTGGATGCTGCTCCCTCAAAAAAAGCAATTTCACACTGTAGGCACCCCTCTTCCCAACCCCAGGGCAGCACGACAGTGCTGAAGATGCAAATAGCATTAGTTGTATCTTCTGAAGATCACTAGCCCACAGTTGCACCTCCACATCTTCAGGGGCACTAGGGCCACAGCAGGCACACTGGAAGGCAGGCAGGAGTCCCTAAGGCTGGCTCCAGCATTATCCCCTTGCTGTTCATCAGCCCCACCTCCCAACCACCATTACCAGAGACCCACTGGAAATCTCATGTGCCTGGATGACTGCAGACATGTGCTCAGCCACAGCTTTAACAAGAAAGGGCATTTCAGCTTGTAGGTCTGTTACCTGGGGTAAATCTTGACAAACCACTCAGGTACAGCAGCGTTGTGCAATGTGCATTCAGAACAGGTAATGTGTGTTTTAGCGGAGATGTGACATACATACAACCCTGTTTCCATGGCATGAGAAGTTCCTCCTCTTGTCTGCAGTGCTGGCTCATAGGGCATCTCAAGCCAGTTACTTTCCCTTCAGCACCCTTCAAATCATCAAAAGAAACCATAACATAAAATTTTTTCCAGCGGTCCAAGCAAGAACAGCCTTCCCAGCAGGGAAGCTCCAGCAGGGTCTTGTGGACAACGTCCAGAGCCATCAGGGCATAGTAAGCATGCTACTGCAGCAACTCTTCCAGGTCAGCACCAGCACAAATGAATCCAGTTTAAGTGTCCTGAAACTGCCCTGCAGCACCAGCTCAGTGGGGTAAGTGGGGGAAAATCAGGAGATTCATTTCAATGTGCACTCCAAATCCAAACCGAAATATCAGCATTATGGCAAAGATGAGGACAGGCTCTTCCTACTTTTGCTGCCAGACCTCCAAGAGAGGATATCATAGCTGACAGCCAGCAGCAATAGCCAGAGAGGTGTCAGACAGCAGCCTGCCCAGGGATGTGGGGTCACAGACTGTCCCACTCCTGTCATTTACACTCTTCCAACACAAGAGCCCAGATTCATTTGAAAGGCTTTAAAACCCTTATCCTGACACTACAAAAAAACCCATGCTCCTCCAACACAACATGCTATGGATCTCTCTGCTTCCAAGGGCACTGGGGATAGAAGAAAGCTGACTGTGTGCTCCCTCTGAGATATAAAATGACACTAGAAAGGAAAAAAATGGAAAAAATACAAAATTATCTTGCCCTCTCAAGGAAGCAGCCAGAGGCATGGCTAGCACAAGGTTACCAACAACCAGTAAAATAAGTCTGTAAAGCCACTGCTGCTTGCTCCAAGAAGTGACACCAGAGTAGCTCATACAAAGGGGTCTGCAGCATTTCCATCATCTATCAGATCAACTCCCATGGAGTCTGTGCATGACACTCTGTGCCAAAGACTTATTTCGCAGGAAGAATGTGGAGCAGTACCCTCATCTGGTCCTTTTCTAAGCAGGGCAGAGGGTTAAGATTTAACTACTGTTTGTTGGAAACGGGGAAGCTTCAGCAAAGTTTCAGGAGGGGCTTTTTTGTTTCTTTTTTTTTGTAAATGCAGTTTCTGTTCTTTAGAATTAGAGAACTCTGCCGTCTCTGGAGCCCTGGGAAAACACTGACAGAGCACATCAGCATCACCCTGCTGGTAGCAGTGGTAGCTGTTCTGCATTTTGCTCTTCCTACTAGATATGTCACATCGAGCAGCAAGCCATCCTCTGAGCCCACCAATACTAGTGGAGATGCCAGGGCAAGCAGGCATCTCCTGCCACCCAAATGCCAAGACAAGAGGTTTGACTGGTAACTCCTAACCCATGGGGGTTTCCTGGCTAGAAACAGCTGAGCATTAAAGGGCAGATCCACAGACAGCAGGAACTCATTTACCAATTTAAATTTCCCTTTCCTGCCCTAATTCTTCTGAAACTCATGTCACCGTTCCTGGACAGAGCCACACAGTCCTTTAAGGGCACCTCTGTCACCTGCAGCAGCGTGTGGTCCCTGCTCAGATCCAGTCCTCCTCACAGGCACAGCTTGCAGCATCCCAGTTACTTCATTACAGCACCTGGAGTCACATTAAGAGCCTGTCCTAACTCTCAGCAGGACATGACAATGGGACAGTTACTGGACTTGTCGCACTGCAATAAAAAGTCACTTTTTCAGGGCAAAGCTGCTGCTTGGGCAAACAGTAGCTATCAATTAAATGTAAAAGCAGGAATATTAGGAAGCAGTAGTGTTCAGTCTTATCAGTACAAGGCAGTCCTTCCCCATGCCCACTCAGTTCCAGGATCACTATTTACAGCAAGAGGTTCTCAAGCACACCAGGCATCAGACATTTTTGATAACAAGACTGTTACCACTGAGGCTGACCTCCAAACACAAAGCTTCAGGATTTGTTTGCTGACTTCCAGTATGTGGTTTGTTAGTTTATTTAAGTCAGAGCCAGCTCTTTGAGGAAAGAGAGAACAAGAAACAAGGGGGGGGAGGAAGAAAGTCATTAGTAAAATCATAAAAGTCAAAAGAAAGAACTTGTACAAAAAAGAGTATTCTTGACTTCAAGAACTGTGTCTGCACAATGCAGAGACACACACTGTTATGCTACGACAGAGGTTAAAGCATTGCACTACATCAAAAGCAGGAATCAAGATGGTTATTGGAAAGCTAGAGCTGTGCTAAGCATAACAGGAGATCACAAGTGAAGGAGTCAGTTTAATATTCAAGAAAGCTGTTTGGACTGAGAAACACTCAGCTGCATGCATATAGTGTGCCCCCAAGCAAGAGGGCCTTGCAGAGGACCACAGCTGCACCCAGAGGGGCAACACCCGTGCTAGCTAAGTGGGGAAGCTGGTTGGCATCCCACAATCTCTTCTGCTTGCCAGTGCAAAATCGTAGCCATGGCTGTCTTGGAAAAGAGGGGAAGGAGGAACATACCCCAAAGTTTCAGCACTGGAAAATAGAGCACTGGTTTAAGAAGCTTCATCAAGAAGACAGCCTAAGAGAGATATCTAAAATTTCGGTCTGGCTGTTGCAGGCTAACGAAATTGTACGTGGAAACGAGGTGCTTTACAACCGCAGGTTTGCCAGATTTAAAAATGATGCACCACAGCAAGATCTACCCAGGTCAAAAATAAATAACAAAATCAAGTGACTTTTGTCATCCTGTGATTTGTCAGAAGCAGCATTTCCAAACCATCTCCAGCTGCAAATAAAGTGTTAGAGGACGTGAAGAGGGAAAAAACCCCAAACAAAACATCCTCGAGAACAACAGAATCTTTTCCATTTCCCCCTGAATTTCAAACTTGCTCCACCTCCCCTCCTGCCAGGTCTCACCTTGCCATGGCTTTTCTCCACCTTTCGGAAACACTTGTTCAAGGAGAGGTTGTGTCGGACTGAGTTCTTCCAGCCTGTGGGGGCCGTGGCAAAGTAGGGGAAGCGGTCCAGGATCCAGCTGTAGATTTCTTTGACTGGCAGGCTCTTGTTGGGGGACTGCTCGATTGCCATGTAAATGAGAAGGCTGAAAGAGTAAGGGGGTTTGGAAGTGGAGGATTTTTTTTCAGGGTTCTGGTAACAGGACGGTGAGAAGGATGGCACGCTGTCCCCCTCGATGTCATATAAGGGGCTCACGATTGGAAGGCCCTCACTTCCGAGGCTGAAGTTTGTTAGAAGGTTTGTACTTTCGTGCAGCCAGTTCAAATTTGTGAGCTCATCATCTGCTGCATCTCTGTCCACCACGGTGGCCTTTGGCTTGCCGGCATCGCCTGCGTCAGGCAAGCTGCCCATCCCATGACACTGCCGTAGCCCTGCAGCTTTTTCTGCTCCTGGCGTTTCAGCTTTCTTATCCGGAGTCATTCCAGTGACTGGACCCATTTAGCTTTATTGGTCTGCAACAAAGGAGATGGTCAGAAATTATTGCAAACCGCCAAAATCACGTTCAGCCCACCAAACCCAAATACAGGGCTGCACCATCCCTGTGCTGTGCAGGAATACTGTAGGCACTGATGAGAGCCAGGGTCCAGCAGGAGCCTCCCAGTAATCTCACGAGCATGTGCTAACTCCCCTCGGTTTGTTATCAAAGCTTATGGTAAGCATTTGGAAACTGCTATATCTATCTTGAAACACCAATTTAGACACAGAAATAATAGCTATTTTCATGTCAACATCTTAATCTGGTAAAGACCTTAACAGGTAGGATCTAATCCATTCAGGTCTCACATTAAGTCTTTGGTAATTATATTGTAAATTGACCCTGTTTAGAAGTGTTTGCCTTTGGTGCCCAAAGAGTGAAAAAAGCTGCAAAACTTACAACAGCATAAAGTGCATTTGTGGTCTCAGTGCAAATGAAGTCTTTACAACTCCCTACAAGTCACAGTCCCAAGTGCTGTCACACGTTTCTACCAGGGAAAGATCTGGCCAAACTATCAGTTCATCAGCTGGGTCCCACAGAGCTGCCTGGGTCCAAAAGATCTTTTTCCCCTCCTGCAAGGATTTGCTGCCCTAACCTGAGCTCCCCTGCAGAGCAGAGGGTGGTGGGACCAGCTCTTTAACAGGAAGGGATCATCTGCTGGGGTGGCAGCTCAGACCTGGTGTAGGAACAATGGCTGACCACTTCAATGTAAAAAAAAAAAAAAAATACTAAAAACCTAACCATAAAATTACTATCTATAAAAAAATGCCACCCAGAATGCGTGGACTAGCATGCTTTAGAGGCATTACACTAACAAAAACCACCTTGCCTGTAGGATTTTAAAAGGGATACTCTAGCAAACTATGTTATGGGAAGAGCTGAGTTTTTCCTGCCGATGTGACCATGTGAGAGCTTCACTGTACCCACAGCTTTGGCCAACACAGCTACACCAGAAGTACAGACCAACAAAACCACTGTACAGATGTGGGCTGTGTACACGCACACACACACAGTCACTACAGACATAAGACACACCAACTATGGATGCTGTTTACCAGCAAATCTGAGGTTCACATTAACTGTAAAAAAAAAAAAAAAAACCCAAAACAAAAATCAAACATACAAAAACCCAAAGCCCAACCTAGTTCCTTGTCCCAGTACATGCTATCATTCTGGTCTCATGCTCCAGCCCCCAGTGCAAGAGCTCAACTGCAAGACAAGAAGTTTCCAAATCACACTTCACCAGACAGCTCTGTGCAGTTACTGGATGCTTTCTTACAACAGTTTTCAGTAAATACATAGCTCCAAGCACTTGCATCTTCTCCCAAAGCAGAGTTGGCCAGCCTGTGTACAGCTCTTAGCTGTCCCACCCACAAAACCAGAGCCAACCAGTTCCAACCTAACAGCCTCACCGTGTCCATGGGAGTACCCTGTCCACCCTGCCTGCAGACATTTGCCCAGCCTCCTCACTCTGCAGAAGGGGGGTGACATCTGTGATGGAGGAGTGACGTGGTGACCTAGAAAGGCAACAGGATACATCCATTTTATTCTCCCCAACAGGGGCCAGAGTCCTGCCAGCCCCTTCCTGGTGCCAGGCAGTCATGGGGTGCAGAATTTGCGCCTCCCCCAGAGAACACACTGGGTCTCCCACCAGCAATTTTTGCTCCTCTCTTCATCTGTTCATATGCTCTTGCACCAGCAATTGCAAAGCTGTTTTGACAGTAGCACCTACACCTATGCTTACCAGCAGTAGTGCTGGAAACCATCCCCAAATTTTCTGTTTTCTATTTCTTATTTCTATTAAATGCAGGGATGGGCATGATTAACTACCAGCTCAGTCATTAAAAAAAAAAAAAAAATAAAGCAAAGTGAGCTGCTCAAATAGCTGGTCAAAAATAGCTTTGCTCTCCCTACAATTTACTTCTCCCCCAAGCCATCAGAGCAGATTTATACTGGCAGTCAGCGACGGCTGGCTTTTAACACAGCCATATATACATACGCTTATGTCACTTCTTCAATCCTTTCTCAAATTAAAAACAAACAAACAAAGAGCTAGTGAAAAAATTCATACAGTGAAACAAACCCCAACGCTGCTGCAACCCGAGTTGCACCGCTCTCCTTATGAAGATTAACTTTACCTCCTTGTTCAGCACCTCTTTAGCCAGCTACATACTAAGCTTACACCTCGCAGCCGTGTGTTGGTAATTTTAGCTCTCGGTTCACGTTACATGAAATACCTCTTTGCGAATCTTCCATCAGTGCACCAGATCAAGAACGCGCACATACACACACGCACAAATGCGAGTCTGAGGTCACTGTATTTATTTCTTAGGTGAAAGGGGGCAATAAAGTCTGTTTTCAACTCAAATATGGTCTGGGCACACTCAAAATTATAGAGGGAGAAACAATAGTGCACTGACATTTTCTTTTAGCAGAGAATCATCAGAACAATTAACACCTTACTTTTAAAAAATATTATTTGCAGGTAATATACTTACAGTAACAAATTTAGGTTAGTGCCATGTTTCTCTTAGTAGATGTGTTAAAAAAATTCACACGTCTCATTATCTTCTCGGTGCCTAGTTCACCACCCTGCACACTTTCTACCTGAATACATGAGAAGTCAAAATATTTTTTCTAGAAAGCTATGAAGGCCATTACTAGATTATTATCATCTAATAAATAAGAAAAAAAAAATTAGTTCCATAACTGTTGCAGTTTTCAAAGGGTGTTCTCCAGTGGTCTGCATCAAGAATAACTGAAATATAGAGATAGCAGAGTATGCAACAGGGAAGCTATTTTAATGAAGAATTTAACTGCATTGTGATGGCAGTAATAAGACTGGTGACATTAAGGACCATCAACTGATCATTTTGACACTGCTTTTCTGGAGAAAGCATCACCTCAGCCTCAGAACCTCTAATTCTGTCTTGTTTACTCTGGCCTGCTGCTGCATCAGTCTGAAGAAGAAACCAACACTGGCAGCCTTCCGACTGCAAAGTCATCAAAAGCTGGCTCTTCCCCTAGACAGAGACCAACAACCACAACTCCAAGGGGTGGTTAGCAGACATGGGGTCATTAGCAGACATGGTTACGTCTGTCTCGTCTCTCAAGCATCCAAGGACCATGTGGACTACAGGACCTTTTCCCTTCTCAAGAACCCAAGGGCCACACGGACCACAGGACCATCTGAGACAGCACTGCTTTCTGCCTGCAGCAGCCTGATGGGGAGAGACACCAGTGCCTCTGGAGCACATCTGAAGGCACACAAGTGGTCAGTTTGTGTCCTCTTCAGAGCCCCTCTTCAATCACAGAGACCTTTAATGACGTGGATATTCACAATTTTTTTCTCCATGTGTGCTCTGCATGGCCATAAGCAGATGAGATTGTGAGCACACCGCTTCCAAGCTGTCATTTTCAAGATTACCACTTCCAGTATTCAGGTTTTAATATTTTACATAAGGATCATGGGACTCACCAAAGCCATCTCTGCTGTAAGCTGGCAAGGTTTTGCGGACAGGCATGACCCAGCGGGAAAACCATAGTAAGAGTAAGGAGAGCAGACTGTGAGAAGAGCATGGAAGAAGCTCTCCAGTGCAGATGTTTTGATAAAATTGTACATGCTTGGACCATCAGGTTGTTTTCCTAATGTTTCTCATTGTTAACCAGCTCAAAGAGTCAAAGCGAACAAGGTTGCAGGTGGCCACAAGGACTTGCTCTCCACAGTGCTCCGGGACAAGCTGAATTAGCAGCACCAACATGAAAACAGGGAGCTTAAGAGTGCGCATGTGCGTTGCCAGGCCACTCAGTGAAATTCACCTTCCACTCCTTTATTCCCTTACTTCCACCTTCCCTGCCTCTCCAGCTACTCCAGAAACAGCAAGAAAACCATCTCCAAACAACAGGCAACTGCTCAGCTGCTGAAACATGCTCCTCATCCCTCTACCAAGGGCTCTCCCCAAGCCACTTCCTACCGAAGGGGGATGGCAGATGGCAACTATCTACCCAACTTATCCGGCTGCTGCGTTGAATGGTTAGAGACTTGCTGCAATTCCCACAGGGATAGCCATAGAAGAGCCAGAAAGCAACCTCCAGCCACGCAAATGCAAAAATATGTTTTAAGCACATCTATGAAAAAACGTGGAAGAGTTTGTGCTCTGATCCATGTGCTTTACCCCACCAGTAAGCACAAAGTGACACAGCAGGCTGCTGTTCCTTGGTATTAACACTTGCAACTGAAAGCAGACCATCGCACATCCAAACCCTACGGAACTCAAGCATCTACCTCCTGTAAGAAAAGGAACGCCAACCAAAACATCTACTCCGAGTATCACAGTGGAGGTGCCCATTATTTTGCATGGCAATTATAGACAGAGGTAAGACATGATTCAGGGGTAAGAAGATTAAAAGGCTCCAAAGACAACTGAGGTTGCTCAAATAAGAGCTAGGATGCACCAGAAAAAAGGCGAGAGAGACAACCTTCTTTCCAGCAGCCTTTGTGATTTTTGGCATCACTCAAGAGAACACAAAAGCCAGGAGCAGACGTTTCTGATAACATGTGCTAGTCCAGCATCCAAGCTCAATGAAGACCTGCTCTTCCAGGCCACTCACAACCTTAAGAGCAGAGCCCAAGTCCAAAGGGGCTAATTAAGGCTGCAGATATATTCAGTCAGCTGTCTGGTTCAGAGAAGCAGGAACAGACTGGAGAAGACTCGATGTCTCAATGTTGCAAGACAAGATAATATTTTTTGCAGTCTTCTCTCAAAATCACTGAAGAGCTAACTTTGGGAAAGGTTAAGGGGACTGCAAGGTCCTCAGCCTAGCATAGCACACCTGCAGATAAACCAGGTTTGTGTACCCACACATACATCTCGAGCTACGACTTCATTTTGAAAGAAGACCTTGAGCACTGATACATTCTGGAGAGATACATGGGAGAGAATACTCTGTGTGAGCATTTTATGAAGACAAAGCTGCTTTAATGAAGGCCAACTGTTTAACAAAACTGAGAGTTCACTTGGGCATATCTTTAAGGCAAGCAGGGAAAGCATTTTTGTTTTGCAGCAGTCCTTCTCAAAGAAGCCTCCACTCCTGCAGAGTCCAGGTCCAAAGGACAAAGCTGCAGCAGATACCACCATCACCAAAGGTGACCTTCTCCAAATCCAGCAGCACTGCAGATGTAAGTGCACAGACATCATTTTAGCACTGCGGCCATCATGGCTGGACTCACTGACCTGGCAAAGAAAGAAGTCGCCCTTTTTGTTTAAAGATGCCACAGCCTTGCCCGAGACAAGTCAGCGTGAGAACAGAGCTGCTGTTCCTGCTTGATCCTTCTTTACACTGGCATCAGATGAAAGGTGCCATTTGGCACCTGCACATCAGTGTCCCAGGTTAGGACAACCTTCTCCACAACTAAATGCATCTATTTATTTCTGTATGACCAGCCGAGCACCTAGGTCACTTCAGCTAATAGTGGGAAGATCTGGAACCTGCCAACAGAGCAGTGATTTCCCTCCAGGTTTAAAAAAATACAACAATAAATCTTACCCTGCATTGTCCAAGTCTCAGGAGTAGAATATAATTTTAACCCAGGAAAAAAGATTTTTAGCCATATCACACTTTGGTTAGTAAGAGCAGCTGTGCACCCACCCTCTCTGCAACAAGCTCACGGAGAGCAGCCTTAGTTACAGAGCCAGGCACTTGTGTGCTCTACACACAACTTCTGTACTAACAAACACAGGCTCTGTGAGAGTATTTAAAACGATCAGTAAGTGCTTTTGCATGCAAGCAACTATACCAACAGCAAACTCTTCTCTTGATTTTCACATTCCCTTGCATTTATGAGAAGACATTGACGCCAGGGCTTGTCCTGACTTAAATGCATCAATCTATATACTGTATTATTGAAACAGCCCAAGGATTACACAATAAATGACTGTCACTGCTCACCTACACAAGCTGGGGACAAACTTCCAAACCAGCATGCACACAACACAGGACCAGCTACAAGTCTTTGCATGTTAGAGGCAAGGGTAACAAAAAAAAAAAAGATCCTGGCACAACTAGTGAAAACTCATCACTAAAAAGCACCACATCTGCTTGACCGGGAACATTAAAAGCATGACACCAGACCATTTCCTCCCATTTTCCCCCCCATTAATTCAACTTTTACCCCCAGCTCATCTCTTTGTCTCAAGCTGCCGTGCACCATACCCTGCACACCTCACACCCATGCTCGGCAGGCTCCAGCTGAAATCCTTCCCCCCAGCCCTGAGAAAGGCCTATATTTGATTACAACACTACATGATGTCACGTATCCAAGACAACTAAAGGCACTACAGTCTCCTGAGGACAAAATCACCTCTCAGCTATAGATTTCAGCAAGCTGGGACCCACTGCCTGCAGCGGAGACGAGCAGGCAGCTGCACCCCTGGGTGACAAAGGGCACCCAGAGATGCTCCCTGGGGTACCACCTACAACAAGCAGGGCTCTGCCTGCTCCTCCTGGCTTGCAAAGCAGGGGAAAATGAAAAACAATTGTTTAAAAAGGCACAAAAAAGGCAATTAAGAAATGCTGCAAAATTTTAAAAGGAGAGGGATTAAAACCTTATCAAAGCCCAGGGAAAGGCAGGGAGGAAGAGAAAGATTTCATCTGATCTAACTTACATGAAAATATTTTCTATTTTTTTATTAAGTACACATATACACACACACAAGTGGGTTTGTGTTTGAAACAAGTATCTGAAAGGAAAATGATAATGTGAACTCAAGACATGCCCAGACCCCAATCCAGACCCTGTGCACAGCTCAGAGACTTTGCAATCGTGAAGCCTTTCCAAAGGCTGCAGTCACTGTTGGACCTAGTTCCGTGTGCCTCAGATTTAAAACATGCACATGAAAACAGTCTAACAGAGAAAGTGGGAAATGAAAAAGATAAAAACCAAACCAGCAGTGAAATCTAAACTATTAAGAAAAACCCTTGGTATCACAGAAAGGGGGGAGGGGGGTAGTGGAATAAGTGCCTTTAAGAAAAATACTTCACTGCCAATAGTAGCTTTTCAAAAGATGCCTACCGGTCATGTTCCTTAAATTCGGTACTGTGCCTGCTAAATGGACTAACATGCAAAAAAATGTAAGCCATTGATATATTCACAAGTGAGCCATTAGAGCAAATGCCTTGCAAAATAATTCTGATGCTAATTCCCTTTCCAGGGTAACCCTTCCACGTGTTTCTCTACCATCTTCTTGAAATAGAAGTGAATATAGCTACATTTCAGCTGGTGTCAGTGCCAATCTACCAATGCTAGAAAACATACTACTGTCTTTTACATTCAGCTTTTCTGCCTTCTTCAGCTTTAAAGTACCCAAACTCCTGACTTTCAGCTGAAAACCCCCAATTTGAAGCTTTGCCCCAAGTGCCCCTTCTGCAAGATTTAACTTGAAAGCAACATCAGAGCTGTATCACAAAGCCACTGCCGCGCTGCCGGTACAACTCTGTGACTGTGAAGCTGTCCCCACTTGCTGCTTCCCAGCTCCTGCTCCCAAAGCACAAGTTTTCCTCCAGAGCTCCAGGGAAGGCAAAATGATGCTCTTCGCCGTGCTGACCCCCCTGGCCAACCTGCTTTTAATTTTATTCCACAAGTGTTGAACTTGGCTGTTTAAAAAAAAAAAAGGTCCTACTTTTGACTGCTCAACATCCCTAAAGTAAAACTAAACTGGCTGATAAGCCGTCTGGTGATGGTCCTCACAGAGCAGAGGATGAGGGATGAGTGGCTGCTGCTTGGCAGCAAGCTTCCCAACTCCCACTCACTCAGCTCTACTTTGTGCAACTTCTCCAGGCACTGAGCTCTCTCCATATACAGTAATCAACTTTTAGACAACCGGGTACTTGCCCCAAACCAAAAGGAGTGTTAAAAAGAAAGCAAGCAGGGGACCACACTCAAACTAGGAAACTAAAAGCAGCTACAAACTGCAAGACGGGAATGCACTGAAAACAACCTGAGAGAAGAAACAAGGCCTGAGCTGGCATCGAGATACACTGCTCCAGGAGATGGGCTTCGGCAACACATGCCATCACACATCAGGAAGCACAATGGCAATTGGTATGACACACACCAGTGGGACACTTGGATGCATAAGCAAAGTACCACAAGGATGGAGCAGCATCACCCACACACCACCCTTCCAGCACTCAGCAGATGGAAAACACAGTCACGTCGACAAAATCAAAGGTACCCAACCACGCCATTCAAAGGCACACTGAGGTGTGGGGGTCTGTGACTACAGTGCAGAGACCAGGTTTGTTGCTGGCTGGAGGGGAAGGCCAGCAGACAGCCAAAAGCACCAGAGCTGGAGGCTACAAACCTGATCCCAGCTCACTGCTGCACTTCAAACCCATACCATTAGCAAGTTCAGCGGAGCAGGGACAGCCACCTCAGACCACAACTACCATCCTGCCGGGCAGTCAACATACACCACTGACCTGTGTAAATCATGTTAGGATGTTCTGCCAGCAGGAACTGGGTAAAAACATTTCCAAATTATAATCTAATCCTTACAGAGTGTGCAGAAGAGCAGTGGTGGAGGGTGATTCCTGCCACAGAGGTAGTCAATTTAGTGGAATCCCTAACATTCCCTAACCTTTGAGGAAAAAGTAGGGAGCTCTAAGCCTAGTCCGAACATAATGAAAAAATATTTGAATGCACTAGGAAAAACAAAAAAGTCAAAATCCACATTGTTGACTTCTGGTATAAATATTCCCATCTGCACAAATTCCAGGCTTCTCTTAAGACAGTCCTGGTACCCCTGAGCAACCATTTGGTAACATGGGTATTCCTGCCCCAGACATAACATCCAGGTTTCCCAGTTAAAGGCCTGCAGCCACCCGGCCTGAGCACTCTGCAGTGCTCTCCAAACAGGAGAGTGGCCGAACCCCCACGCTTCCACAGCCATAATGTTTTACAGGGAGGAGGCAAAGCACTAGGGGTCATAAAGACTCCGGCTGACATCAGGCAGCACTCTTTCCCTTCCATGTAATTTATTACCAAAGCACGGGTGAGCTGCCTCCCACTTGCTGACTGAAATTATATTTTGGAAGTACCCCGGACCATCGCTGCATGCCTTCACCCCTCCTGGTGAGGATGGGATGGAGAGCTCACCATCACACAGCATGCACTAAGTCAGAAGACTTGTAATGTGACGGGGAACAAACAAACACGTATCACACATAAAGGTCCAGTCAGATAAAAAGTGAAGCAGCATCTCAGGGTTTTCTTGCTTGTGGGTGTCTTCTCTGGGAGCCAAAGGCAGCCACTGGATCTGGGAAGAGACACCCCATATGCGCCCACCCCGAGCCTCTCCGTGCTGCACCGGGACACGGACAGGGTTTGCAGCCTGCAAGTGTGCACTTGTCAAGGCACAGCCGCATGCTGACGTGAGTCACTGGTGCCGCTGACAGCGGCGCCTCGGCGCAGGAAGTTGCCCAACACCATTTCAGTTGTCGGGTGGCAACACACGCACTGGGATGAGGCACTCGCTGCCTTCATCTCCTTCCCTCAGAAAAAGTTACTATCACTGCAGTGACATCCTACAGATGAGGTTATACACAATACATTCATTTACCAGGAGGGGAGGAACAGCAACTGCCATAGCAAGAAAACTCAAGGAGCCAAAAAGAATAAACCAAAGTTAAACCTAAGCTAACAGGTAGTGAGCACGCATCCAAACTGCTGACAGACTTTACTTACAGGGACTAAAGGCTGCTTTTCATTGATTTGCAGCCAGGAAAGGAAATCTGTGCTTCACACAGCTTTTTTTGCACCACAGTAGTGCAGTAAAAGTACCCCATTGCAGGAAACAGCCTTAAGGGATGCATGGCAGCAGGTGGCTGTGGGCACGCTGTCACTCCTCCCAACACCCATACTTCCTGCCACCTCCCTGACTCTAATCCCACTGTGCAGCTCCTTCCGATAAGGTATCATGAACCTGCACATGGGAAAAGTCTTCTGAGTGCTTGGGGTATATCCTCTCAAACACCAGCTCCTTTTAACGCCAACAATGAGCAGTCAAGGAGTAACAGCAGGAGAGGAAGGTGGAATTACAACCTCAGTGAAACCAACATAAAAACTTCTGCTGCTCTTATGGGAACTAACATTTCTGAACAAGAACTGTGTGGCTTTTCACCAGTTTAAACTATATCCATATACAGCATCTTCAGATGCCAAACCATCTCATTCACCAAAAGCGTTTGCTTTTGCTCAGCATGTCAGATTTTCAAGTCTACTGCACTGAGTGGACAGAGGCTGTGGTTAATAAAGGTGGTAAAAATCAGCTTGACATGTCCCTAAGCCTTTGTCTTCTTTCTCAAGCACTACACTTATTTGCCAGGCAGCACTTCTCATTCAAGGGACCATTACACAACCCTGTACCTGCTCCATTACTTACTGGACTGGTATGTCCTGACACTCAGATAGTTGCTGTCAATGCTGGTGCCTTCAATCCCACGCTCCTCAGAGGGGACATGGGAAGGCTTCTCAAGCAGAAAACCCGTGGTGGTTGGAGCTGTTGAAGCAGCACACTCCTTGGTTGGTGTCCCTTTTAGACAAAAAATATCTTACTTTTGGGCTGAAAAATCCCTGAGGAGCTCCTTCAGCACAACTTCAATGGCAGCACCCAAAGCAGGTCACAACTTCATCCTCTGGTCTAGATGCTGCCAACAAAGACATTAACCAAGTTTTATTTCAGCAAAGTCCCTGAGAGTGCTCAGGGCCACATGTCTGGATTGGTAGGGAGTCAGTGCCTCCAGCTTCCCTCAGGACCTGAAGGGCAGCCAATGCAGCATCTCCATCACAGTCTGCAGGTGTAAACACTGTACAGCGGCACCGCTCACTGTAGGGGAGTATCTGATAATAAAAAAAATACTAAAACCACAGAAAAGTCCAATACTTATTTCAGGCAACTCAAACATCCAAAGCAGGAATTACCGTGCCCTCTCTATTTCTACAAAAGTCAAGTCACACAGCTGGACACAAGTGAGCCCCCAGCAGAAGCTGAAGTGCTGTGGCAGCACATGGCTGAGCTCAGAGATAACATATCCTGGCACTCAGCTAAGTTCATCAGCTCAAGCTGTGTGCTGCATTAATTGCTACTACAGAGCTTTCAGTTCAGAGTTGTGTCCAACTACCTGCTGCAGAGCTTGGGAAATGTGAGTTGGCACCTGCCAAGAAAAAACAAAAAAAACCAACCTGCTAACTAGTTCAAGTTTTCTGACATAATATAATGTCAGCTTAATTTTTCTTGCATAGATGTAGCATAACACCAGACTTCTAGGAGGCAAAAACAAGAGTTCAAACCAAGAAATACAACAGAAGTTAAATGATTTTCATGTCACTGTATTACTACCCAATCATTACTAAATCCATCTAAACACAAGTCCACCAATAATAAGATTCGGAGAGTATATATACATGGTATATTACACATAAAGTTAGCTTGATTTCATATCTTAGGCACACAGCTAAGCAAGTTACCTTCTCAGCATTGAAGTCCACCATAATTCAGCATTTTTAACTTCACATTTTGCATACAGCATCCATCCCTAGTAAGGCACCACAGCGGAAATGTGAGTTCATTGGGCCCTCCTCAAGGTTATCCCTTTTTTCTGGTTTTACTCTTTGTCCTCTTTACTCTTTGTTTCGGCCTTGTCAGAATCCAAACCTTTACCAACAAAAGCCACTTTCCGCTCCTCTAGAACCTGGGCAACCAAGCACATTGGTGTGGCCAAGGCGGAATAAGGCGGGAGAGCAGTGGGATGCTGCTCCTCTGCTGCCACCAACTCCTTGCCCAACTTCACCAAAAGAAAAACACAAAAGAGACGGAAAACTCTTAAGGGCCACGTGCAGATAGATCCCAGCCTCGCCTCGAGCACCTTATCAGCTGTTTCCCGGATTTCAACCCAAAGCGCGGGCACCCCGGAACGCCTCCGCTACTCCCCCCTCACCTCTGCAAACCACAGACCTCCTGCACATCCATGGGGGCTTCCCGCCGCTTCGGGGACGGCGGGGCGCAGCGGAATAACGCCGAAAGGGTCCCTATTTAGTTAAACGAAGCGCCTGCGGGTTTTCACGGGGGCGACCCGGAGGCGAGGGGCACGTCGGGGCCGCGCTCCCGGGTCCCGGCGCCGCGCTGGCCCCGCTCGCCACCCCCGCCGCTGGAAGCACGCACGGAGCCCGGGACTGCCCTGCCGGGGGACCGGCGGCGAAGGGGGGGGAGGGGGTCACCCGCGTAAATCCCGCGGGGGGAAGCTCCGCGGAGCCGCGCCGGGAGGAGGAGCGGCGGAGCGGGGCGTGGGGAGCGGGTCCGCGNGGCTGTCCCCACGCACCCCGCTGCCCGCGCATCGCCACCGAAGGCAGCGCCGCCCCCGCGCGGGGAACTGGGGGACACCAGTCACCCCCCACGGCCCCCCACCCCCAGAGCCAGCGGGACCCGCCGCC